>MU400711.1:0-74344 GCA_022578965.1 Xylaria sp. FL1777 | reverse complement strand
GCTATATTAATATATGTATTAATTTTTGCTAGTTTATTTATTTTATATAGTTTATTTTAAACTTAAGTTTTAAGTTTATTATAAAATAAATAAAAAAATATAAGCTTAAATAATTTTAAAATTATTATTAATTGTTTAAATTTTATAGTATAGTTTATTATTACTTTTATTTGTTTTAAATAATAAAATGTTTTTTTAGCATGTTTTACTTTTTAAGTATTTTTAAATAATACTTTTATTTAATTTTTAAACTTAACATAATTTTTGAAAAAACTTTTTGCTTTTAGCTTAAAGTTAATTAATTTATTAGCTTTTAAGAAATTTTTTAAAATAAGTTAAAATTATTTTAATATTTTTTTTAATAAAAACTATAAAATAGTTATTATTTTTTAATTTTTTTTTATAATAATAATAAAATGTTATTTTAAATAAAGTTTAACATAAATTAAAAAGGCTTTTATATTTATAGATTTATTATAAAGCTTTAAAGCAATAAGTTTAAAACTTTTAATATTTAGCATTTTTAACATTATAAATAATTTTAATAGTAAAAATAGTAATAATAATAAAAAGTTAAGTTTTTTATTTTAAGTTATTATTTTAAATATAATAGTAATAAAAGTAAGCATTAAGTTTATTAGTAATAATATAAAAGTTAATTATAATATAACTATTTATTTAAAGCTTTGTTTTATTATTATAATAATAATTATTATTGCTACTTTAATTATTATAGCTAATATTTATGCTAGTTTAAAAGTTATAAGATAGAATTCTTTACACTTAATTATAACTTTGTAAGTTTAAGCTTAATCATTAAATAATTAAAATTGCTAAAATTAGCGTAGTAACTTTTATTTACTAAGTAAGTTATATTTTATTTGCAAAATGTAAATATAATAAAAAACGGAAAAATAGTATTAAATAATTTATTTGTTAAAAACGCAATTAATGTGCTACTAAAACCTACTAGTAATATAACTACAAAGCAGCAGCGTTTTAACAGAAAACGTAAAGCTAATAAACTTCTTAATATGTAAGAAATAGTTAACAGAATTATAAAATTAGTACTATAGCTGCTAACAGAAAAAAAAATAGCAGAAAAAATCTTTTTTTAAAAAAACGCAAAAAAAGCACAAATAACGTACACGTTAAAAAAGGCCTAAAAAAGCTAGCAAAACATAAAGCTTAACAATAAAAACAACTTTAATATACTTATAACTTGTTATAACTTAAATGCTACTATAAAAGCTAACTAACAAAACGTTAAAAACATTATTTAAAAGCTTTTTTAACAAACTTTATTAAATATAAACACGCTAAAATTTTAAGCATAAGTTGCAGCTTTATAGCTAGCTTACAATAATAAAGCAGTACTATTTAAACAAAACAAAAAAATACTAATTAAAATTAAAAAACAAACTAATAATCTTAAAAATAAAACATTAGCTAATATTATTAAAGCAATAAATATAGCGCTTATAAGTAATAATATAATTGCTACTAAAAAGCTATATAGCAAAAATATAATAATTATTTTTAAAAAAGCAATGCTTTAAAAAACTAAAAAAAGAAAGTAAATTATAAAAACTTTTAAAAAAAAGTTAAAAGTATAACAAAAAAAAGCAGCACTAATAATAAAAAGCGTTTTAGCAAAACAAATTAAAGCAATATATTTAAATAAAAACTTACTATAGCTATTACGCAATAAATACTTTAAAGTTATAAAGTGCAAAAAAATGCTATTTAAAAATGCAAAAGCTAAATTTGTATTAATATTGCTATATATAAGCAGCATTATAACAGCTAAAAAAATGTATAAAAACAGCTTTTTATAAAAAGCTTAACTGTTTAATTGCAAACTTTTTGCTATAAAGCTTAAAGTTATGCAATACTTTAACTGCTATAAATATAATTATATAACTAAATACTGCTATAAAAACTTAAAGTATAGCTATTGCTTAGCTTTAAAGCATTAAAAAAATAAAAAAAGCTGCTTAATAAAAACGCAAAAAGCAAAGCAAAAATGCATAAACTATAAAAAAATATATGCAGCATAAAATAAAGCTTGCTAAAAAAAGGTCAAACAAAAAAACAAAGCAAAAGCAATATATATATTGCAATTTAAAAGCTTTTAAAGTGCTAAAAAAGCAGTAGTAATAAGCAAAAAAATAAATAAAAGTAGTTTAAAAATGTTAATAGCATTAGCATTTATAAAACTAAATAAAAAAAAATTACTAGCAAAAAAATAGCAAACTAGCAATATAAGCAAAAACTTATTTTTATTAACTTAATAATATATAATATTGCTTTTTAAAACATTATAAAATTTAAAAATAACATAGCATACGTGCTATAAAATAACAGCTTTAATTATATAGCAGTTTAAAAGCTAATAATTAATAAACATAACAATATATATTGCTTTAGTAATAATAGCTACTAAATTATTTAGTTAAAAAATAAAGCTGCGCTATATATAAACAAAAAAATTGCAATAAAAACGCTAGCAAAAAACGCTAATAAAAATTAAGCAAAAATTATAATAAGCAATAATAACTTAGCAATATTTCTATAATTAATATATTTACTAAATTAAAAAAAAACAGTTTAACGTAGTTTAATTTAAAAAATATATAAAGCAAGCAAACTAAAAAAACGCTATATATTTATAAATAACTTTAACTTTTATTACTTATTATAAAACTTAAAAAACAAAAAAAGCTAAAAAGCAAATAAACTGCTTAAGTTTATTACATAATAGAATTTTATGCTAGCTATTCTTTAAAAAAAAGTAACTAAAACAAAGCATAAATAAAAAAGCTTAATAATAAACTTAGTATAAATATTTAGCAATTTAACTATTACTTATTAAAAAGACTTAAAGTAGCTAAATTTTAACTATAAAGCACTAAAAGTTATAATTAACTTAAAAGCAGCTTTATAAAAATACTTAAAAAAAGCAAAAAAATAAAACTAGCTTAAATTAAACAAAAATAAAGCAGCTACAAAAGCAAAAGCTATTATTACAAAAACATACATGCTATATATACTTAGCAAGCTAAATAATATTTTTAACTTTTTAATTTAGCAACTAATAAAAATAGCAAATAAAATAACACTTAAAAAAACTATAAAAAAAAAACATTAAGCATTACTTTAGTAGTTCTTAAAAGTAATTAAAACAGAAAAAAAAGCAAAACAAGCGTACTGCAAGTTTTAAAGCAAAAAAACTAAAGCAGTATAGCAAGCCTTTAAAAAAAAAAAAAAAGCTTTTAGCAATAAAGTAAAAAAAGCGCAAAAACATAGCTAAAAATAAGCATTTACAAAAATATTTAAAGATTTTAAGTTATTATAAAGCTTAGCTAAATAAGCAAAGTTTACTTATAAGCTAGCTTTAGAAATTACTGCGATTTTACTGCTAAAATAAATAAAAAATAAGCTGTTTTTTGCTAATACTTTCGAAAAAAAAACAGCTTTATTAGCAAAACGCTTTTTTTTTGCACTACTAGCAAACTTATTTAATATACTTAAAAAAAACCTAACTTATAATAGCTATTAAAAGTTTATAGTTAATATTAATATAAAAAAAAAAACATAATATTGCTAATATAAAAGTTAGCGCTATAAAAAGCGCTAAAAAATAACTTATTATTTAATAGCTTTTTTAAAGCTTATAAATTTGCTTTAGCAAAAAAAATAGCAATATTATATACTGCTAGCTTTTTATTAAAGTATTACTTAGTATAATTTAAGCAAACAAAAATAATAGTTATATTTAAACCTAAAAAGTTAAAAAAAACTAAAAGAATAATTAAAAAGTAGCACTTTATTACGTTTATTTATATAATAAAAAAAGTACTAAAAAAAAAGCTATATTGCTATATAGCAAAAGTAGTTAAGCAAAAAAGCTTTTTATTAAACAACTAAATAAGTAATAAATAAAATAAATCAATAAATATAGCTATTAAACTAGTATTAAAAATAGCAAAAAAAGCAATTAGTAAAAAAAGCATAGCATTTTTATTATAGCTAAACATTATAAAAGCTTTTAATACTATTAATAAAAAAAAAATAATATATATTTTATAATAAAAAGGCTTTTTTTTTTAAATAGTTATATAAGTAAACTTTTTTATATTAAACTATATAATGCGTTTTTATTTTAATAAAGCAGTATTTTAGCTAATAGTATTAAAAGCTAAAGTTTTTTAAAAGTTTTTACTTTTACTTTTTTTTTTTTTTTTATATATTTTAATACTTTATAATAACTTTACTATGCATTAAAAGCTAATAATAATTAGCTTTACTAATAATACTAACTTTATTATAGCAAACCTAAATATAAAGCAAAACTATAAAGCTTTAAAAGCAGCATAAAAAACATATAAAAGCTAAGCAAAACAACATAAAATAAAGTTTACACTGCAAAAAAGCAAATTAATATACTTTTTTAGCAATAAAACAACGCTTATATAAATAGTATACTTTTTTAATGCAATAGTATACCTAAAAAATAGCGCAAAGTTTTTAAAAGTATAATTTAATAAAAACATAAAATAAAAAAAACATTTAGTAAAGCTTAAAAAAAAACTAAACATTTAGTTATATATAATAACTAAGCTATAAAACTTTATATAAAGCAGCAATATAACAAAAGTAAAGCAAATATATATTATAATAATATAAAGCATTTTAGCTTATAGTATAGTAACTTAGTATAAAAACTTTAAAAAAAACAAAACAAAAAGCATTGCTAATTTGCTAGCAGTAACTTAAAATAAATGCTTTAAACGTATAGCTAAAGCTTTTAAAGCAACTAAAACAAAGCATTTAAAAACTAAAATAAAAATCTTTTTTATTAACTTATATTTTAGCAATAAAACAACAGCTTATAAATACTATATAAAAAGCTTAGCAGCTAAAAAGTTAATTTAAAAAACAATAAAAAAAATTAAAACTTTTATTTAAAACATAAAAACTTAAAAAGCTAAAAACTAAACAAAAAGCAAGCTTATAAGCAATAATAAAAGTATAGCTAAAAAAAATCTAACGCTAGCTTTAAACTTTTAGCAAAAAAAATAATTAAAAAAAAAAAAACTTAAAATTATATTAAAAAAAAAATAAATAAGCAAATAAAGCTAAACTAAAACAAGCAGCAATTATTTAATAATAGCTAAACAAAAGCTTAGCAAAAATAAAGCCTTTAAAAAGTATAACAAATTATTAAAGCATAAAGCAGCTATAATAATATAAATATGCATTAAAAAAATAAAGCTAAAAGCGTTTTTGCATAAAAGAAAAGTTTTAAGCTTTTTTATGCTTTTTTATAAATGCGCAAAAAAAAAAAAAACTTTTTAGCATGTAGTTTTACGTTATAACTTGCTAAAAAACAAAAAAAAGCAACTATAAAAAAGCTTTATAGCTAAGCTGCTATAAATTAATAAAAATTTATAACTAGTTATAAAAAAGCTTAAAGCTATAAGTAATATTATAAAGTAGCTATTTGCTACTAATAAAATAGCAATATATAATAAAGCAGTTAAAATAAAAGGGAATAAAAAAAAAAAAAAAAAAGCAAAAAATAGAAAAAGAACTAGCAAAAAAAGCAAAAGTGCTTCTTTAGAAGTTTTAAAAAACAAAAAAAAAGCTTTTGTGCGTTTTCTAAAAAAGCAAAAGGTTTAAAAGCTTTAAAGAAAGTTTTTCTGCTTTTTAACCATTATTTTTTGTTTAGCAAGCTAGTTAATAAAAACTAGTTGTTATAAAGTAAAAAAACTTTGAAGTAGCAGCGTAAACATTGTTGCATAAAGTTTTTATTCAGCTTTTTATACGGTTTTACCTATAAGTACACAAGTAAAAAAACCGCGCTACAAAGCAGTACAGCGGGTTATTAATAATAATAATATTTAAAAGTTATAATATTTAATGTTTAAACTGTTTTTTAAGTTAAAATAACTAGTTTGCTTTATAATATTAGCATTAATGTTAGTTTTTTTTTATTATTATTGCTTAATTTTTTTTTTTTTTGCTATTGCTTTTTTTTTAATAAAAGTAGCTAATAAAAGTATTAAAGTATATTATTTTAATATATTATTAGTTTTAAAAGTTTTTTAAATCTTTAAATTTAATTTTTAATTTTTTGTTTTTAATAATATAACTTAAATTTAATTTATTAATTATTAAGTAAAGTTTACTTATATAATACTAGTTAACATTTTTGTTTTTTAAATATTTTTTTAATATATTTTTAAAAGTTTGTTTTATAAGCTAACTATTATTTAACTTTTTATATTAATATTTGTTTTTACGTATAAAGTTTTATTAATTAAAAAGCTATTAAAATATAACAAACTTATTATATATTAATATAACGCATCTCTCACTTGACTTAGCCACCCCATTGAATGGACCACCTAGGCTTGGCGTACCACCTACACCAAATTTCTATAGCGGGGTACTTAATAGCAATTATGGTTTTCTTCGAATAACTTCACCAATACTACTCGTACAACAATATAATTGGTATTTTTGGAATTCTAACTTAAAGACGCATTTAATGGTATTTTCTATAATTTTGTAGCTATTTTACTTGCTGCGATATAAAAAACCACGCTAAAATTTAGCGTGGTTTGTTGTACCGCTGGTGGGAAAATAGCTATAAAATTATAGAAAATACCACTAGATCCCTTATTTAATAAGGATTCCAAAAATAACAATTATATTGTTGTACGAGTAGTATTGGTGAAGTTATTCCAAAATCGCTGTAATTGCCTTTAAGTACCCCTGTATGCTTAGTGGGTGAGCCGGTACGCCAAGCCTGGGTGGCCCATTCAATGGGGTGGCCAAGTCAAGTGGGAGATGCGTTAATAGGTTTGCTTTTAAAGTTTTAATTTGCAAGTAATAATAAGATTTTTAGCAGTAGTTTATTAAGGAGGTTTTTAAAGTACTTTTATTATTATGCATTAATAAAGTTTTAAGAAATTAAAAGTAATAAATATATTAGTGCTTAGTAGTTATAAAAAGTTAATAGCTAAAAAGCTAAAACTAAGTAAATAATTAAATATAAAAAGTATATAATTATATAAACAAAAAAAACAGTAGTAATAATTTATAAATGTTACTTGTTTTAATAAACTTAATGCTATATTATTTTAAGCTTAAAGCTTAATAAACTTTATTATAATTAATTAAATAATATAGCAGCTAATATATTAATACTATAAACAAAGATTTTAAGCTAAAAAAAGAAAAAGAAAAAAAAAGAAAAGCTTAAAAGTTAAAATAAAATATATAAAGCTTGTTATAAGCGCTAATTTATTAGTGCTACTATAAGTAGTTTAAGCTTTAATTTTAGTAGTTTATATACTAATTATATTAGCTTATATATAAATTATTATATTATTTTTTCTTAAAACTAAAAACGCAACTTTAGTTTTATTTAAAGTTAAATATGTTATTAAACTTGTTAATTAATAGTGCTTATTTTAGCTGCTTTATTATTATTATAGTAGTTTTTTATAAATTCGTTTAATATTGTTGCTTTTATTTATTGCTATAGTTTTAATAGTAATTTAAGCGCTTTTAAATGCTATTTATAAAACTTTTAAAGCTTTATTAAAGCGTTTTTAAAGTTTTTAGCTAAATATTATATATTATTTAAGTTATATTTTCTTTAAAAGATTTAATATTATAGTTAGCAGTTTTTGCTATGCAGTTTTAACTTTTTAATAAGTTTTACTTTAAATTTAAGTTTTTTGTTAATTTTTTTAAGCAGTAATAATGCTTAAACTTATTAAAATAATAAATTATTAATTGCTTTTTTTAGCTAGTTAATATAAAATAAGTTTTTTATTTTATATAACTTTAAAAAGTTTAATATATAGCTATATTTTTGTTTTTTTATAATTTAGAAAAGTTTTATAAACTATAAGTTTAGCTTTATAATTAAAGCTTATATAATAAATCTTTTTTTTAGTAAAAATACTATGTTTTTTTTTTAAAGTTTATGTAATGGACCTGTTATATATTAATATAACGGGTTTGCCTTTAGGGTCTTAATTTGTAGGTAATAATAGGATCTTTAACAGTAGTCCGTTAAAAAGGTTTTTAGAGTACTTCTATTACTATGCATTAATAGAAATCTTAAAAGATTAAAAGTAATAAGTATATTAGTGCTTAGTAGTTATAAAAAATTAATAGCTAAAGAATTAAAACTAAGTAAATAACTAAATATAAGAAATGCATAATTATATAAACAAAAAAAAAGTAAAAAAAGTAGTAACTCTTTTTAAATTACTGCAAGTCTAGTAAGCACTAAATTACCGTAAGCTTAATAAGCTTTAAATTATTATAAGCTTAGTAAGCTTTAAATTACTATAAGCTTAGTAAGCTAAATAAGTTATTATATAATTTTAGCTTTAACTAGCAAAAAAAAAAGTACAAAGTATATATAAAAGCATTAAGCTGCTTTAAAAGCTATTTTTGTGCTAATTTTGTAACATTATTTTTTTTTTTTTAAAATTGTTGTTTTAATAATTTTTTATAAGTATTTTTTCTTTTTTTTTTTCTTATATATTACAATATTAGAACGTATTAAAAAAACTAACTGTTTATTTAAAACAAAGCAAAAACTTATTTTTGCTTTTTTTATTAATTTTACTAGCTATGAAATTATGCTTTGTTTTTGTTGCTTTAATTAGTTATTAACGTGTAAAATAATAAATAATATGTTTTGTTATTTTAAATGCGTATATGCTAGTTGCTTTTGTAATAAATTAAGAGTTTTAATTAATTTAATTAATAATATAGTTTTTAAGCACTGTTGTTTTAAAAAAAAAAAAAAAGCAAGCAAAGCAATAGTTATTTTTAGTTTAAAAAAAATTAAAACAAGCTTAAAATAGCTTTAATTTTGCTTTAAGCAAGTTAGCTTAGCTTTATACATAAAAACGTTTTTTAAAAGCAAAAAGTATTAAAATAGTTTAGCAAAAGCTTTAGTTCTTAAATAAATTAAACAAAATAAAGCGTATTAAAAAAAAACAAAAAGCGCTAGCAAAAAAGCAAAAATAATAAAAAAAGCAAGCTAAAGCAACGCAAGTTGCTTTGTTTAAGTTTAATTAAAACGTACTAAACATTTTGTTCAAAGTTAATCTTTTTTTTCTAGTTTTAGCTAGTTAAAGTATTAACAGTAAAACCAGTTTATAATTATTTTAGCAGTTTTTAGGTGTTTTTTAAGTTTTTAAGTATTATTAGCATATAAATATTTTTTTTATTTAATAAAATATTTAATGTTGTTATTGTTTTAACAGAAATTTAATATATTTTCAATTTTATAAATATTTTAATTTGTTTTTATTTTTAGTTATATTTTAATAAATATTCTAATAAATATTAATTTTAGTAAAAAAATATAAAAAATAAAGTAAATTTATATATTTTTTAATAATAATAGTTTATAGTTAGTAAGTAAAATAATTTCCTTAATTTTAAAAAAACTAAGTTTTTTAAATTTTAATTTATTGCTTAGTTGTTTTGTTTTAATTTAAAAAATATTAATGTTTATGTTTTATTTTTGTTATAGTAAATAAACTTTGTTTTTTTTTTTAAAAGTTAGTTCTTTAGTTTATTTTTTATTATAGTATACTAACATCCGTTATTATAAAAACTAAAAACGTAATTGCAGTTTAGCTTGTAGCGTTTTAATTTTTGTTGTAATAGTTTTTGCTTAAAATACTATAGTTAAAATAGCAAGTGCTTTTATTAATGTTTTTTTTTGTTTTTTAATAGTTGCTTGCTATTTATAAACAGCTTTATACAAAAATATGTTTATATTTTTGTTTGTTAATATGTTATATAAAATCTATATTATTAATAATAGTTTTATTTAATTATTTTATTAATAGTTAATATAACTTTATAAATATTATTTTAGTATTTAGTTTAGTTTTTTTATTTGTTTATTTGTTTATAAGTAGTAAGCAGTTAAAAACTTTAGTTTAATATTAATAAGTTTAAAAAAATTAGTTTTAAACTTAAAAGTAAACAATTTATTTTAGTTTAAAATAATTTTTTTTAGTAGCTTATGCTTATTTAAATATTAGCATATAAACGCATATGCAAATTATTTAGCTATTATATTTCCTTTAAACAATAAAAAATAAGCATACTTAGTAAGTTTATTAATAATAACTTATATTTTATTGTATTATATTTTTATAACTAAATTAGTTAATAAAAGTAATGCTATAATAAAATTTTAAGCAATAATATATTATGTTTGTTTAAGTATTTATATAAGTTATAGCAGTTTATAAAGCTTATATTAAGCTACTTTAGCTTTGTTGCAAATATTGTACTTTTTTATAATAGATTTAACTATGTTTTATAGTTTTAAAAAATCGTATTTTTTTTATAATTGTTTAACTATTTTTATTGCTTTTTAGTATTTATATAATAAGTATTTATAAAATTTGTTAATAAACTTATTTTGTAAAAATTCTAGTAAATAAACCTTATATTTATATATTAGCTTATTATTCTTTAATTTTTTGTATTTTTATAGCTATGCTAATTTTTTTAAGTTATAAGCTTATTATAGCTATATATTTATAAAGTTTTTAAATATAACTTTAACTTTTAAGCTTTTATTTCTTTAAAAATATAGCATTTAAATGTTTTTTTTTAAAACTTTAAATTTTTTTTAACTTTGTTAGCTAAATATATTTGCTTAAATGTTTTTTTTTCCTTTAATATAATATATTTTAAAGTTAAATTTAAAAAAAAAAACTATTTAATTTTTATATTGTTTAGTAATTTTTTATATAGTTATAAATTTTATTAAGTTTTAATAATTTAAATAAATTTTAATTAGCTTTATAATTTTTATAAAAAATAGTTTTTACTTTTTAAGTGCTATAATAATTATAAGTAGTTCTTTATTATATATAAAGTATTATAATGCTATATTTTGTAGTGCTTTAAAGTAATAAGCTATTAAGTATTATTTTTTGTTGTTTTTTAGTTGTTTTAAAACTTTTATAATTATACTATTTAAAGCATTTGTTTTTAGCTTTTTTTTTTTTTATAAATTAAGTAGTTTAACTATAAAGTTAAAAATAACTTTTAGTTTTAATTCTTTAAAAGCTTTTTAAGCGTTCTTTAAAATTAAAAAAGATTTTTCTTTATATTTTTTCTTTATATATTTTATAAAGTAAAATGCTATTTTTTTAAAGTTTTAAATTAATATTTAAATATAATTTAAAAATCTTAATGCTTATTATATATTTATAATAGTAGCTAAATTAAATATTTTCTAGTTTTATATTATGTTAATTTTTAACTGTTAAATCTATATTTGTTTTAAAGTAATTATAAATTTTAAAAAGTTGATTTTTTATATATGCTATATATACTTTTTTGTATTAAGTTGTAATTCTGCTTGTTTAAATATTTTTAATACTTAAGTTATATATTTTTTGTGTTTTTTTAGCGTTTTAAAGTAAATTAAAATATTATTTAAATAAATAAACATAAACTTGTTTAAAAACTTTTATAAAATTATTATTATTATATGTTAAAAGCTAACTAATACGTTTTATAATTTTTGTAGCATAACTATATATTTATATAATTTATATATTATTTGTATAGCAGTTTGTTATTTTTTTTTTTTAGTTATTTTAATAGCATAATATTTATTTAAAATATTAACTGCTATAAATTATTTTACTTAGTTAATATTTTTTTTTATAATTATTAGTAAAGTAAAAAAGTATTTATTTGCAATAATAATTGCATTTAATAATTAATAATTAACTACTATTTATTATATTAGTTTTTTTTTTTTATTAATTAGTTGTTTTTTATTTTTTATTTTAAGTACTAGTACTATAAAGTATTTAGCAAATAACTAAAACTTTTTTAAGAATTTTTTTGCTAAATTTTTCTAAATGTATTTTTATAAAGCGTTTGTTTTATTTAAGCTTATATAGTATACTTAATAAAGCTTTAGTTAACATTTTTTCTTAATAAAAATGTAGTAATTTTATAAACTATGTTTAAAAAGTTCTTTTTTTTTTTTTTTTTTAAATAGTTTATAAAATTTATAATATACTTTTAATATTTTGTTTAGGATTTTTTTTACGATTTTTCTGATTTTTTTGCTTTGTTTTTTGTTTTTTTAATTAATAATTTTTGCTTTTTATTAGATCAAAAAGTTACTAGTCTTTAGTTATAATATTTTTAAAATAATGTTATAATTAGATATATTAGTAATATTTAATATAATTTGTTTTTTGTATTCTTATATAAATATATTAAAAAGTTTGGTTTTTTTAAATATGCAACTATTATTATAGCTAAAAGTATTTTTATTAAATCTTTTAATTTTTTAAGATTTTTGCTTATATTTCTAAAAAATTTTATTTTGTTTTGTTACTTTAAGTAAAATTATATTAGCTTATACTTTTAAATTAATTAAAGTATTATATTTTCTTTTTTAATATATAAGTTTAACTTTAAATTAATTTTGTTAGTTATTATATTAAACTTTATATAAAGCTTTAGTTTTTTTAGCTATTTGCTGCTTTTTTAGCAAGTGCTTATTTTGTTTTTTGATTTTTTTTTATAAAATGTTTAAGTGCTTATTTTATTTTGCACTTTAAATATTATTGCGCTTTATTTTGTTTTTGCTTTTAGTTAAATTTTAAATCGCAGTTTTTAAGCTTTTTTGCTTTTAGCAATTATTTTTTAATATAATTATATTTTAATTAGCTAGTAAAATTTATAGTAGTTATTTTTATATTTCTTTAAAATAATATTATAAATGCAGTTAAAATTTTCTTTAAATGTTGCAAATTTTTATAAATCTTTATAATAAACTATAGTTATAATTAACTACTTTAATTTATAAAAGTTCTATATTTTTATTTTTATAATTTGTTTAAAAAACTAATTATTTTTTAGTTTATTAAATAAATATTAATAGCAATAATATATTATATAGTAATTTTATAGTACTTTATTATATTTTAAATCTTTTAAGCATAAAATATTATTATTGTTTTTTATTATAATTTTATTATAATAATAACTTTTAGTAATTAGTTAAATTACTAGTTTTAGTTTTTAAAACATATTAATTTTTATGTTAACTATTAATGCTTTTTTGTTTTGTTATATTTAAAGCAATTTAAGCTATAAAAATACTTTATTTATTTTTATTAGTTTTTTTTTTGTAGTATTTTTTATAGCTTTTAATTTTATTTGTTTTTGCTTTAAAGTTTTATAAGTTCTGTTTTTTTAAGTTTATTTAATAACTAAATGTTTTAATAGTTTATAATTAGTTTAATAATTATACTATTTATAGTTATAGTTTTGTTTTTTTAAATATAACTTTTTTTTAAGCTATATTTTAAGCTTTAATAATTTAAAGTTTTTATAATTTTATAAATTTGCTAACTATATTAACTTATTACTTTTTATTATTTGTTACTTTTAATTAAACTATTTTTTTAAGTTATATATTAAATAACTTTAATTGTTTATATAGCAAATATATTTTTTTGCAATTTGTTTTAATAACTGCAAAGCTTTTAAATAATATTTGTATGCTTATTTATTTTAACTTATATAAATAAAGCATTTAGATTTATTTAATATAATATTTCTGTTTTAATTTAAAATAACAACTTTATATTTTTGCTTTAAAAACGTATTTTTTAAATTGCTTTGTTGTTTTTTGTTATTTTAAACTTTTATAACTTATATTTTTTTCTTAAGTTAAAAAATCTTTTTTTTTATAGCTTTTTTTTTTGTTCTTTTTTTTAAATTAGCATTATTTTTAAAAATATTTTTTTTTTTTACAGTTATAACATTTAACTTTAAATATATTTTAGAATTATTATTTTTAAACTTTACTAATTTGCTTAAATTTTTGTTTAATACTTTTTTAAGTATTTTTTTTCTTGTTTTTTTTAGTTTTTTTAGTTTTAAAGTACTAATTAAATAATTATTAATTAATTATAATAGCTATATTAATATACGTATTAATTTTTGCTAGTTTATTTATTTTATATAGTTTATTTTAAACTTAAGTTTTAAGTTTACTATAAAATAAATAAAATAATGCAAGCTTAAGCACTTTTAAAATTGCTATTAATTGTTTAAATTTTATAGCATAATTTACTGCTGCTTTTGTTTGTTTTAAGCAATAAAGTGCTTTTTTTGCATATTTTGCTTTTTAAATATCTTTAAATAATGCTTTTATTTAATTTTTAAACTTAACGTAGTTTTTAAAAATCTTTTTTGTTTTTAGCTTAAAGTTAGTTAACTTATTAGCTTTTAAAAAATTCTTTAAAATAAGTTAAAACTATTTTAGTATTTTTTTTAATAAAAATTATAAAGTAATTATTATTTTTTGGTTTTTTTTTATAATAGTAGTAAAGTCTTATTTTAAATAAAGTTTAGCATAAATTAAAAAAGCTTTTATATTTTTAAATTTATTATAAAGCTTTAAAGCAATAAGTTTAAAACTTTTAATATTTAGCATTTTTAATATTATAAATAATCCTAATAGTAAAAACAATAGTAATAATAAAAAGTTAGGTTTTTTATTTTAAGTTATTACTTTAAATATAGCAGTAATAAAAATAAGCATTAAGTTTGCTAATAATAATATTAATATTAATTATAGTATAATTACTTATTTAAAGCTTTAATTTATTATTATAATAATAGTTATTATTGCTGCTTTAATTATTATAACTAATATTTGCGCTAGTTTAAAGATTATAATGCTTAATGTTTAAGCTATTCTTTAAGTTAAAATAACTAGTTTGCTTTGTAATATTAGCATTAATATTAGTTTTTTTTTATTATTGCTGCTTAACTTTTTTTTTTTTATTATTGCTTTTTTTTTTTAATAAAAATAGCTAGTAAAAGTGCTAAAGTTTATTGTTTTAATATATTGCTAATTCTAAAAGTCTTTAAAATCTTTAAACTTAATTTTTAACTTTTTATTTTTAGTAATATAACTTAAATTTAGTTTTATTAGTTATTAAGTAAAGTTTACTTACGTAATACTATTTAGCATTTTTGTTTTTTTAAATATTTTTTTAGTATACTTTTAAAAGTTTATTTTGTAAATTGTTTATTATTTAACTTTTTATACTAGTATTCGTTCTTATATATTAAGTTTTATTAATCAAAAAGCTATTAAAGTATAATAAACCTTTTATATATTAATATAATAAGTTTGCTTTTAAGGTTTTAATTTATAAGTAATAATAAAATTTTTAATAGTAGTCCGTTAAAAAAGTTTTTAAAGTACTTTTATTACTATACATTAATAAAAATCTTAAAAAATTAAAAATAATAAATATATTAGTGCTTAGCAGTTATAAAAAATTAATAGCTAAAAAACTAGAACTAAATAAATAACTAAATATAAAAAGTGCATAATTATATAAACAAAAAAAAAGTAAAAAAAGTAGTAACCTTTTTTAAATTATTGCAAGTCTAGTAAGCACTAAATTACTGTAAGCCTAATAAGCTTTAAATTACTGTAAACCTAGTAAACTTTAAATTATTGTAAGCTTAATAAGCTAAGTAAGTTATTATATAACTTTAGCTCTAGCTAGCAAAAAAAGAAGTGCAAAGTATATATAAAAGCATTAAGCTGCTTTAAAGGCCACCTCTGTGCTAATTTCGTAACAGTTTATAGGTTGTTTTTTTTTGTTAGCTTAAATTTTTTGTTTTTTTTAAGCTTTTAAAACTGCTTTATATGTTATTTATTATACTTTATATGTTTGCTTAACAAGTTTTAATGCTTTATATTTAAGTTTAATTATTAGTTTTAAGTTTATTAACTTTATTAATAATAAATTATAAAGTTTAACTTTTATAGCTACTTTTAGTAGTACTATATTAATAAATAAATGCTATAAAACATTATATATAAAATTTAATACTAATAAATAGTTGCTTTAATTATTTTAATACTTATTAATATAAAACTTTATTTATTAATTTAGTTTTTAATTAATAAACTTAATAGTGCTTTATGTTTAAAAATGTAGCGCACTTTTATAATAATATTTAGTTTTTGTAAGCTTATTAATTTTAGCTATAAAAGCTAAAATAAATAGTTTTGCATTATTAAATATTTAAACGTTTAATATTTTTAAAAAATAATAAGCTATTTTATAATACTTAATTGCTACGTTTTTGCTTTTATTAATTTTTTGTTTTAATATTATAATAATAAGCTTGCTAAATTTATTAATAAATGTTTATATATAATTATATTTATGTTTATTTTTTAGCATTATTTTATTATTAATTATTACATGTTTTTATACTGCTATTAGTATTAATAATAAATATAGTAAGCTAAAAGTTTTATTTTAAAGTTATTTATTATAATAATATTTATAGTAGTTATAAATGTATTTTTATATATTTTGCTTAAGCATTAGTTAATAAAAGTCTTGTTTTAAAGCTTTAATAGTTTTATTTTATTTAAAGTATACAAAAATTTTTAAGGTATAAACTTTGCAAATTAATATAATATATAGCACTATGCTATTATTAATAGTAATTTTAAGTACTACTAATTAATTATTATTTAAGCTTATATTTTAGCGTATATTTTTTAACTTAATTAAGTTTACTAAATTAGCTTTTTATAATGCTATTATTTTAGCTTATATAATAACTATAGGTTTTTTAATTTTTTCTAGTAATATTATTACTAAAGTATGTTTTTTAGGTTTTTTAGCTTTAATAATAATAAGTTTAGCTATTTTATATAATAGCATATTAATTATTACGTTTTTTTGTTTTAGTTTATATTAAAAAGTAATAATAAAATTTAACAAAAAGTTTGCTTATTAAACTTATTGCATAAATAATACTTGTTTGCTTAAAAAATATAATAATGCTTAATAATTAATAACTATAAAAAACTTGCTATTTAGTAGTTTAAAGTAATAATGTTTTAAAGTTTGCATTATTGCTAATAGTTTTTAGTTTTAAATAAAATACGCTTTTTTTAAAGCAGTTATAGTTTTAAAAAAATATTTTATTAGCTTTTATTTTTAGTTGTTTTATTGCTACTAAATAATACTGCTAATAATATTATAAAAAGCATTTGTTTTTATTTTAATAAATTATTTAAATTAAAAAAACGTTAATATAAAAGCTTTATATGCTAGCTGTTTTAAGCGTTTAAACGCTTATTATTATTTAAGTTTTTTTTTAAACAAAATGTTTTTTTTAAATAATTAGTTAAGCAATATAGCAATATTACTAATATAATAAACAAACATACAAACAAAATTATATAGTTTTAAAAAAAACTTTACTGCTTTAGTTTTATTTAAGTTTTTAAACTTTTAGTTTATAATAGCTTTAATTTTAGCAAAGTTTATTTTAATTTTTATTTTAGCTTTTATAACTACGCTTAAATATTTAATTGTAGTAATATTAAATCTTAACTTATAAATGTTATTTTATAAGCTAGCTTAGTTTAAGCAATAAATAACTTTTTTGCATTATTTTTAATGCTTTTTCTTAGTTTTTAAATATATTAATATGTTGTTTATATAACCACTAATAAACAAGTTTAATAGTTTTTATATTTATGCATTAATAAAGCTTTATTATATATTGTATTACTTGGGCTAATAGCTTATTAGCTATGCTGGTTTTTATTTTTTATATGTATAGGTAAAAACTATGCTTGTAGGTTAAAAGCAAGCTATAAGCAGCTTACTTTTTTTTTAGTAGCTAGGTAAAAACATTTTGTATTTATTTTTAGGTTGCATTAGTTTTGCTATAATTTTATTAAGTGCTTTGCTTTTTATTTTTTTGCCTTTAGGTTGTTTGTTTACTTATATTATGCTATTAACTAAGTATATATATCTTTACGTAGTTATTTCGTAGTTTTTTTTTCTTTGTATTTTTTTTGCTTTATAGTTTGCTTGTTTTAGTATTGCTGCTTGCTTTATGTTGCTTGCAGTAGTTTTTTTAGTTTTAGCACTTATTTAGCTAAATATATTACTTTTTTTTTTTAATCTTTTTTTAAACTTTTTTTTATTATATTACTAATGTATTATAGTTTGCTTGCTTTAGTATTACTACTAGCTTTTTGTTGCACTAGTTTTTTTATAACTAAGTTATAACTAAGTTATAAGCAAAGTTAATTGTTTATTACTTTTTAGTTTGCTTTTTGCATATTTATTTTTTGAGCTGCTTTTGTGCGTTTTATAGTAAGCTTACTAAATAAGCATAGCTTATAAATAGCCCGTGTATTAAGCAATATAAAATAGCAATAAGTAGTAAGTTACTTTATTTAGCTACTTATGTTAATTTTTTCCTTTTTTAACTATTAACTTTATTATTTTTACTATTATTACTATTATATGCTTAGCTTATGTTTGCTTTAATATATTAGAATATTTAGTTCGTAATATAATTAGTTGCTAATGCGTTATAGTTATATAAAAATCTATTTTGTTATAATTGCTATGCTTTTTGCAGTACATATTTATAACTAGTTTAGCTTAAATATATATGCTAACTAGTATTAAGCTTATATATTTAAAGTTATAAGTTATTTTGCTGCAGTTTTTACTAGTTATTTAATTTATAGTACTAAATAAAATAGCTAACAGCTTATTATTATATAGTTTAAGCTTTTATAACTACTTATTATTATGCTTTTTTGCTATAATATTAATTTTTAAAATAAAGGTAAATGTTTTAATGCTTTATGCTAAAGTATTACTAATAGCTTTAAAATTTGTATTTATTAAGCATGCTAAAATGCTTAAGCTATATTGCTATTATATTGCTTATATTATAATAATATATTATGCATTTTTTATTACTGTTTTTTTTATGCTAACTATATAAAAACATTAATAACTTTTGCGCTTATAATATTACTAGCAAGTTTACTAAGTGTTTATAATGCAAAAAAAGCAAAATAAGCGCTAAAAGTAGTAATTATAGTTTTATAAATACTTTTAACTATATTAATGTTTATACGTTTTTAAGCTTTATTTTATGCTTATTTTAACTATTAAAGTTTTTTTAATTTTAAGTGCTGCTAATAATTTTTTAGCTTAAAAAAGTTAATAAAGAACTTTGATTGTTTATTAAAGCTTATATAGCTATGCGCTATTTTTGTACTAATAAAAATATTTAAGCTATGCTTATAGCTAATATACAACTTTAAGTTGCAATTAAAAAAGCAAAAAAAGCTGCAGCAAGTAAAAAAGCTAGAGGTTTTATATAAATAAGCTAGTTAAAGGATATTTATATAACTTTTAAAGGTTAACATTATTATATATTTAATAGCTAGAAGTTTTAGTAAAATTTTAGTGTTTAATGCTTAATAAAGTTGTTTAATTGCTTTGCTTTTTTATAATGTATGCTTTTTAATTTCTGTAGTTTTATATTTGTAATTTTATATTGCTATTTTTAATACTTTATTATGTTATATTTTACTTTAAAGTTTATAAACGTAAGTTTATAATAAGTAGCTTTTTTAAAACTATAAATAGTAAATAGCTTTATAATAATTGCTTTAGCTTTTGCTTTGTAGTTATAATAGATCTTTTTTAGTTTAAAGAAAAGCTAGTATTAATATTTAGCTATTTTTGCTTTATGTTTAAAGGCCTTTATTTTTGTGTTTTTATAGCTGCTTATAATTTAATTAGTTTTTTAGCTACGTTATAATAGCTAAGCCTTTTTATATTTAGAACTTATTTAGTTATTTTATGTGCTTTTTTTAAGTTATGCAATAACTAATAGCTTAATTAAAAATTTGTTTGCTTTTTTAGTATATTATAAGTGCTATTATATTTAGGGCATTAGTTTAAAAAGTGCAGTAGTAACTTTTTAGCTTAACTGCATTAGTATATTAGCAATTTATAGCTAAGTACTTTTTAAAACGTAAAGTATTTTTTTAAGCTAATTTTTTTTATATATAGCTAAACTAATATAAAGCTTTTAACTTTATGTAAGCTTTTATACATATTAAGCTGCTTATTATATAAAAGCTAGTTAATAGTAGTTTATTTAAACCTTGTTTTTTTTTGTTTTTTGGTTTACTACTAAATATACTACATATATATTAATTTTAGGTTTATTAGCAGCTTGTTTTTTTTGTTGCTTTTATTGCCTTTTTAATATATTTTGTAGTTTAAAATTTCTAAAAGTTTGCTTTATGCTTTGCTAGCTTAAAGTATTTTTTTTTTGCTATTATTTAGCTATACTTTGTAGTTTTAAACCTTTTTATTACTAATTAAATTATATGCTGCTAAAGCTAGCTTTTTAAATTGCTTTTAAATATAATTTGCTATACTTATATTTTTAATTTTTTTTGTATATTTAATAGTTTTATAGTTTAGCTATAAGTTTAAAAGAAAAATTAGTAATTTTGTTTTAAGGTTAGTTATATAAATACTTTTATAAGCTTTAATAATAGCACATAAGCATTTATTTTAAACTTGCTTAAGCATTTTTAGTAGCTTTTATTTTAGCTATTAGTTTTGTTTTATTAATTTATGCTATGCTATTAATTTATACTTAATTACTGCTTGCATTATTATTATATATAAAAGTTTTGCTTAAATTATATTTAGTTTTTATGTAAACTAAGCTAAATAGCTTACTAATAGCGTTTGCTTTTTTAGCTTTTTATAAAACATTTTATGTTGCTTTTTTTAGTTTAAGCAGTAGTTTATTTATATGCTAAGCATTTTTGCTGCTATTTTAAGGCGTATTTTCTTTTAGCTTGCTTTTATTGTATACTTAAAAGCTTTTTAGCTTAGCTTTATAAAGTAAACAAAGTAATATTTATTTAAGTTAAATTTAAATTTATGTTTTTAGCTTTATTTTAAATAGATTTTATAAGCTTGTTTAAGCGTTTTGTAAGCTATTTTTATGTTTTTTTTAGTACTTAGTAAGTTTATATTATTTATAAAAATAGCGCTTTAAAGCCTTTATATAAGCTGCAGTTTATTATATAGCAAAGCAGTATATAAGCAAAAAAAAATTAATAATAGTAAGAATTCTTATAAAGTATTTGCTTTAATATATATTAAGTTTAACTTTTGTTTGTTAAAAAGTAAAGTTATTATGTAGTTTATTAAAAAGCTTTATATTTATTGTACTGTTTATTTTAGAAAGCTTATTTTTTTAAGTATTTAGTAAAGCTTTTTATGTACTATTAAGTTAAATACTTTTGTTATATTTAAAAAAAGCATTAAAATTGTTTTGTTTATAGCTTATATATAGCATACTGTAGAAATAATTAAGTATAGTGCTATTTTTATAAACTATTATAACTTATTTTTTATTTGTTTAAAAAAAAGCAGTTTATATATTGTAGCAGCATAAGTTAGTTTTAAAGCTATTTTAGCTTTAATAAGCTTTTTTACTATATTTAATAAAGTAATAAGCTGCTAAAAGCTTAGTAAGCTTTTATTTAGTTTATTTTTTAGAATAATTATTATTTAAGCGTTCTAAAAGCATTTTAAGTAATAATTAATTTAAAAGCTAGCTAATGCTATATTAGCTATATATTTAGCAAAAAATTTATGCTTGTTTTTATTGTTTTTAAGTAGTTATAAGCTATATGTTTTTAAAAATATGTTTGGAATTTTATTTGATCTTAATGCTTTTTAAGCTTTTATATAGCTTAAAATTGTTTGTATTTTATAATAGTTTATGCTGTAATAAAAAAAAAAAAAAGTTAAAAAAGCTAGCAAAATAGCTATGTTTTTTAAGTTAGCATTTAGTTTTAAAAAGAACTTTTTAGTAAAAACTTTTGCTTTGTTTTTAAAAGTACTTGCTATAGTTACGTTTAAGCTATTATTATTACAAAGGTTTAGCAGTACTAGCTTTTTTAATGCTTATAAGCTTTTTATTTGTGCTTATTTTAAAGTTTTTTATATTATTTTAGCTTGTTTTGCTTTTGTGCTTTTAGCTTTGTTTTTTTTTGTATTAAAAAAGTTATATAATTATTATTAAAAGTAACTTTTAAATGCTTTAGCTTAAGCTTTTTTTTATGCTTTGTTTATTTTGCGTTTGTTTTAATAAGCTTTTTTAGTTTAAACTTTTTGTTAGTAAACATAAGCTTTTTTTTTTTTTTATATTGCTTGCTTTATTTTTATTGTTTATTAGTTGCATTATAGCTTGCTTTTTTTTTAGTTTAGTACTATTTTGTTTGTAATTTTGTTTAAGCTATTAAATAGCTTTTTTATAACTAAATTTAAATATTTAAAGTTTTTAGCGTTTGCTAAATAAAAAATCGCTAAAAAAAAGCGTGCTTTAATTTTTATTTGTTTTATGTTAGCTAGTTTTTAGTTTTAGCCTAAGTTTTTTAAAGGTTTATTTAGTTTATTAAAGCTTTTTATTTAGTATTTAAGCAGCTTATAATTGCTTTTTATTATATTTAAGCTTAATACAAAAGTAGCTTTTAAGTTTATTAATACTTAAGCTAAATTTATAATAATATTTGGTTTTTTTTAGTTAAAAAAAATGCTTATGTTTTTTAAAGTAATAAGTTTAAAGTTTTAGTTTTATGCTAGTAGTATAACTTTTTTAGCTTTAGTATATAGCTTTAATATATATATTTAATTTTAATAATATAAGTTAAAATCCTTAAGTAATAAAGTTTTATTAGTAAACTGCTTTTGTTTTAGTTTTATTAGTAATATAAGCTACTTTTAAGCTATATAAAAAAAAGAAAAAAAAGAATAAATATAATAAATATTAAGGTTTTTGTTTTTAAGGCTTAAGGTAACTATATATTAGTTTTTTGTAGCTTTTATTTTTTTTACTTTTATTATTAAATTTATTAATATAATTGCTTAAGGCTTGCTTTGGTTTTAATATTGCATAATGCTATATTTTAAGCTAGTTAAGCATATAACATATAAAAAGTTGCTAATAGTTATTAGTAGCTTATAAATTGCTAAAACGTTATATTTATTTCTTTTAAAAAGGATTTTTTTTATAATTATATAACTTTTTTTAACGTTTTATTAAAATATAAAGTATTTGTTTATTGTATGCTAGCAAAAGTTTTACTTTTGTTGCTACTTTTTTTTAACATATTTTTATTGCAGTTTAAAAGCAAAGTTAAGCTTTTTTTTTTTACGTTATTAAGTTTATAGTTATACACTTTTTTATTATAATATTGCTTATGTTTTTAAAAAAGTTAAACTAAAATTAGTTTAAAATTATAATGCGTTTAATTAAAAACTGTTTTTTTTTTAGTTATTATTTTAGTTTTTTAAGCTTAAAAGCTTGTTTATTTTTTGTAGCTAGATTATTTTTATGTTTTTTGCTGTTTTAAAGGCTAGCTGCTTTTAAAAGCTAAATAATACTGCAATAAGTTTGTTTTAAAAAGCTAGTTTAGCTATTATGTTTATAATATAGTTAGCTGCTTTATATATATACATATTTTTTGCTATGTTTTTTGCTTTTTAAGCGTATAAACATATTATAGCTTATATAAAGTGTTTATTGTTATATTGCTTGCATTTAGCTAAGCTGTTTGTAGTTTATATTAAGCATATGTTTTTTTTGTTATTAATATATTATAAAAACATGTATTAATTATAATATTTGTTTTTTTTATAGTAAGCTGCTTTATGTCTTTATTTATAGCATTAGTAGCATTTTAACGTTATTATGTTTTTAAAGTATAGCAAAGCTATATAGTAGTTATAGTTTTAAAAAACTTCGTTATTATATAGCTTGTTTATATTTTAAATTAACTTTATGCTAATGTATATTAGTTTTATGTTATGTTTGCATTATTAAAGTTTTTTTAGTAGTATAACTTTTATAATTTTTATGTTGTTAGCTTATTATAATTATGCTTTTAAAAGCTTTTTTTTTAATTTAATAATTTTAATAGCTAGTATATTTATTATTATAAATTAAAATAACTATTAGTATATTGTTAATTTGTTTTTAAATATTATTATAGTTTATTTTGTATTATTTATATATTAGTTTTTTATTTTTTTTAAGCTAAAAATAACTTTTTAGTTGTTATTAGTAAGCTTATAAGCTGTTTTAATAACGTTTAAAAATAATGCTTTGTTTATTTTTTATATTATAATATGCTTAGTTTTGCTATAAGTACTTAAAGCTATTAGCATAATTATAATAGTTTAATTATAAATAGCTATTATGCTTGCGCAGTATAAAAAAGCTGTTATAATGTTAGCAAATTTTCTTAGGTTTAAGTTTTAGCTAATAATGTTTATATATGTTTATACTTATAAAGCGCTTTTTAGAATATTTTTAATAGCTTTTTTAATGCGTTTAAATTAAGCGTTTAAGTTTATTTAAAAAAGTATATAAACGTGTTTTGTGCTAGCTTTAAGTAGCGCGCGAATTATTTTTTTAGCAATAGTAATTGTTTTTAACGCTTTGTTAAGCTTAAGAAATTTTTTTGCATTTGCTTTAGTAGCTTTTTATTTGTTTTTATTTGCGTTTAATTTAATTTTAAGTAATTAGTATTGTTTAGCAGGTTTGTTTACGTAGTATTAACGTAGCCTAGTTAAAATAACGTTTAAGCTAGTTGCTAGCCTAACAAAAAAGTTTTCGTTAAAGCTTGCTGCGCTGCTAAATATACGTTAATATAGCATTATGCTTAAAGGCAACATAGCCTATAAAATTTGATTTTAAGGTTAAATACTTTTTTTATATATGTTTAAATGCTTTATTAGCAATTATAACAGAAAACAAAAAAAGCTTATAAAGCTTTATTATTATATAAGTTTAATTTTAAGTTTAAAAAGTAGCATTTATTATTTAAATATATTTTGCTTTATACAAAATGCAATAAAGTATTTTAAATTAATTGCTATTTAAAAGCAATAAAAAGCTTTTATAATATTAACTTTTATAAATTGTGTAGCTTTTTTGCAGTTAAACATAGTTTTATTAAAATTAAATGCTAATATTAATTTATTTTTTAAGTATTAATTTCTTTATTAATAATTAATATAGAACTTTTGTTTATTTAAATAAAGCTTAAGCATAAAAAGCATTAATACTACGTTTATATTTATATATAGTTTAATAAAACTTTAAACTAGCAGTTTATTTATTACTTTTTTTTAAAAAAAAAAATATTAAATAAATATTTAATAAATAAATAAGCTAAACTTTATAAAGTTACTTTAAAGTTTTAAAATAACGTTATGTTTAAGCTTATATAATAATAATTTATTAGTTTTTTGCTTTAAAAAAAAGCTTTTTAAGTAAGCTAGTTAAAGTAGTATTAAACTTTGCATTAATTTTATATGTTTAAAATCTTTTTTTTTTAAGAATAAGATCTTTTTTTTATTAAAGGTTTATTATAGTGCTATAGCACTAATAATAGCTATGCTTTTTTAGCGCTATAAGTTTAAATAAAACTTTAGCAATATTAATTAGTTTAACGTTTTATAAGCTAATTTTTTTTTTTTATAGTTAAAGTTTTTTTTTATTTGTTTAGTAATTTTAGCAATTATTGCTTGGTTTTTTACTGCTTAAATTATAGCTATAAGCATTATAAGCTAGTTTTTAATTAGTTGTTTTAAAATGCAATATTTTTTTTTAATTGCTACGTTTTTTTAATTTATATTTTATTAAGCAAAAAAGTTGATTTATTAATTTAACTTAATATATAATTTAATTTTAATTGCTAAAGAAAATTTTGCTAATAAAAAGTTAGTTTTTAAGCTATATTAATTCTTTTTTTTAGTAGTTTATTATTATATTATGTTTTAATAACTAATAAAAACTTATAATAACGTTATAGCTTATATTAATTACTTAAAAAGTTTAATTAAAGAATTAATGTTTATTAATTTTTAAAGTTTTTATTAAGTGCTTTTTTATTTTTTTAGCTATTTTGCTTTTATAGTTTTATAGTTTAAATAATATATTTAAGTTTATTACTTTAGTATTTAATTATTGTTTTATTTACTTTATAAACTATTAATTTACTAATAACTATATTTAAGCTTTAGTATTATATAAAGCTATAGCTTTTATTTTAATACTATTAACTTATATTAAAATATTTATATTAAAAATAAATAACTTTTATTAGCTATTTATTTTAGCTAACGTAAGTATATAAACTATTATAAAAACTTTTAATAGTTTTATTTTTTTTTAAATTATTTAAACTTTTAAGTTTTTTTTAGCTTTTTTAAGTTTTTATATATTAAGGCTTTAAGTGCTAACTTAATAAAAACAACGCTTTTATATTTTTTATTAAAGCAATCTTTAATTTACTATTTTGTTTTATTATAAAAAAAACAAGTATTATTAATATAATAAGCTTTTTTTTTTATTAGTTAATGCTTGTTTTATTTAGTTTAATGTAATAACTTTATTAGTTTTAAAAGCAGCATAAATGTTTAATTATAAAATTATTATTTAAAAGTTAATATTTGTTTTATTACTAGTTTTTTTAAAGCTTTGCTAGTAGTTATACTAATTTAAGTATATTGCTTTAATTACTTTATTATAAAACTATTTAAAAGTTATAAAAAAATTTATGTTTGCTTTAAAAACTTTACTTTTTAAGTTAATATTAATATGTTTTTATAGCACTTAAAACTATTTATTTTTAATAATTTTGCTTTTTTATACTAAATATATAAAACAAGCAATAAAAGCATAAATATTACTATTTTTTTTAAGTTTATAATACGTAATATTTAGTTTATTTTTTATTAAAGCAGCTTAATTTAAGTTATAATAAATAGTTTTTAGCATTTAAATCATTTTTACTAAACTTATAAACTTTTAAGTTTTATAGTTTTAATAAAGCTTAATAACTTTAATAGTTTTATTTTTTAAAAGTGCTTTTATATAATATATATAGCTTTATTTATTATAAAAAATGCTTATATTTTTTTAAGCTTATTAGCTAAATTAAATAATTAGCTATTAAAGCTATTTTAATTATTAATAAACTTGCTTAAGTTAAATTTTTAAGCTTTAGTTTTTTTTTTATACTTAAAGTTTTTATTATTAATTAACATACTAATTAACTTAAAAGTCTTTTTAGTAATTAAGCTACTAAGTTAAAAATTTGCTTTTTTAAATATGCTATTATTTAAAAGCTTTTAACTTTAGTAGTTTAACTGTTTTATTTTTCTTTATAGTTTATATATTATTGCATAGTTATTATTTAATTTAGTTTATAGTTCTTAAACTAGTACTAAAAGCTATTATTAAGCTTAATTTTTAAATTTTGCTATATTATTTAATAATATATTTTGGTTTTTTGTTTTAAGTTTTTTTACATTTTTAAACACAAACTTTTTTTTTTATAAAAAATATAAATATATTAAGCATAAAATCTTTTAAAAGTATATAATTTAAAGCAATAATAAATACTAATCTTTAAAATTTTTTTAAGTTTATAACTAAAACTAGGTTTTATTTTCTTAAAAACATAAATGCTTTTAGTTTTAGTTTTAGGTTTTAAGTTATACTAATTAAAGTTAAATATAAAACTAAAGTAAAAAATAGCTTAATTTATTAATTGCTAACTAATAATAAATTAATAAATAATTATATATTTAATAAACGCTTAATAATAAAAAAGTAAGCTTAAAATAGTGTTATAATTAGTTAAATAGTATAATAGCTAATGTATTAATATTATAAACAAAGATTTTAAGCTAAAAAAAAAAAAAAGAGAGAGAAAAGCTCAAAGGTCGAAATAAAATATATAGAGCCCATTATAAGCACTAACTCATTAGTGCTACTATAAGTAATCTAAGCTTTAATTCTAGTGGTTTATACGCTAATTACGTTAGCTTATATGGCAATTGATACACCGGCATGAAGAATTGCTACACCGGCATGACCTTACACAGGCATGACTTTTTCCGGGGGTTTCATTGGCTGAAATTGGGGCTTGCCAAGCAAAACCTCCAGCGTTAACCCGTTCAGCCTACTAACCCGCGCGCAAGGGCTACAATGGCCGCCAAGGCTGCAAAGGCTGCAATGGCTGCAATGGCTGCAATGGCTATATACGCAAGGGCTACGAAGGCTATGATGGGTTGGCTACGAAGGCTATGATGGGTTGGCTACGAAGGCTATGATGGGTTGGCTAGGTTGGCTGCGAAGGCCGCGATGGGTTGGCTATGATGGCCGCGATGGGTTGGCCGCGATGGGTTGGCTATGGTGGCCGCGATGGGTTGGCTATGGTGGCCGCGATGGGTTGGCTATGGTGGCCGCGATGGGTTGGCTATGGTGGCCGCGATGGGTTGGCTATGGTGGCCGCGATGGGTTGGCTATGATGGTGGCCGCGATGGGTTGGCCGCGATGGGTTGGCTATGATGGCCGCGATGGCGAAGGCCGCGATGGGTTGGCTGCAAAAGCCGCGATGGTACTACATGCACTAACAATTATTTTCTGGGCCAATGGGAGGGCTAGAAAAGTCATGCCTGTGTAAGGTCATGCCGGTGTAGCAATTCTTCATGCCGGTGTATCAATTGCTGCTTATATATAGGTTATTATAAACTTAACGCTTAAGTTTATTAAGTTTATGCATTAAACCTTTATAGTGGTTTAAATACATATTTTTTAATAAATAAAACTTTTTTTACGCGTGTTTTTTTTATATATGGCTTTTTAATTAACTTAACTAGCTTATTTTATAATATAAACATAGTTTACTATTTTATGTTTTTAGTTTAAAGCAGTTAAAATAATTAATAAAATATTTTTAAGTAATTTATTTAAGCTTAAAAATAATATATATAAAGCGTTTTAAAGCTAATTTAGCTTATATAACATTATTTTATTAAATAGTAAAAATATATTTTTATAATTATTTATGTAATATTAATTAACTTTTATTATATTATTTATTATTAATAATAAACAAGTATTAAAAATTTAAGCAATTAAGTTAAATTAATTATATTTTAATTATTTTAATAAATATAATTATAAAGTTATTATATTTTATATAATAACTAAAATAGTTTATAATATAATATTTTTTTTATAATTAATTTAAATTATTAATATAATATTATTATAATAAAATATTATATATTAAATTAATTTAACTTATTTAACTTTAAGCTTAAATTTATATAATTTATTAAATTAATAATAGTTTATATAAAATTATATTTTAATATATACTATTAACGTGATTTATAAACAAGTAAACTATTTAAGCAAATTAACTACTTTTTATAGCATTATTATATTTAATTATTAATAACTTTATAATTAAAGCAAATATTATTAAAAATTAATCGGATTTTAATTTATTACTTGTTTTTATATTTTTATTATAAGTTTTTACATTATAGCTAGTTTTATTGCATTATTTATATTATTGCTAGCATAGTATACTTAGTTTATTATTATTACAATTTTTTAACATTTATAACTATATTAAGTTATGTGTATTTCTTTAAGTAATTAAATTAATTATATTTTTTATAATAAAACTATTTTTATTTTATAAACGCTTTTTTTTGCTTTTTTAACGCTTATTTAATACTTTGTTTGCTTTTTAAAGCTTTTTAATTTTATTTTTTGCAAAGGTAAGTTTATAAACTAACATTTTTACTGCTTTTAAAAGCTAATTAACTATATTTAAAATTAGCTTTAAAAAGCTTTTTTAATAACTAAAGATTTAACTTTTAATAAAAGTTAACTATATGTTTGTTTTTTTAGTAGTTTTTAGCGTATAAAAAACTTAAAGTTTAAATAAATTAATAATGTTAAAAATTAGCATTAATAATTATAACTGCATATTTAGCTTTAAAATTACTGCTTATAAATTATAAAGCATTAATTTTAACCTTTAAAAACTTTTTAAAATATTTAATTTTATAAAAATAATAAGGTAAGCTTTTTTAAACGCAATAAAAAACTTAGGCTTAATAATATAATTAATATATAACTTAATAAATTGTTAATTTAATAATTATACGCTTGCTTTAATAAATTATAAAGCTTAATATTAAGTAGCTAAATTAAATATAATAAATAAAAAAGTAAAGCAATAGTTATAATGTTTTATTTTTTATAATATTTTTTAAACTTAGCTAATATATAACTTTTATATTAGTTTAGTACTAATAATTAATATATGTTTATTTATAATAATTAAGTATATTCTTTAAAGTATTTTATTTATTTTAATTTTATATTATTGTTTGTTTATTTATTAAAACTAATATTAAGTATTTAATTTATTAAAAAGTTAATATTTTTATATTAATACTAAAAATAAAAAGTGCTTTAAAAAATAATATATAAAAAAACAAATAAACTATATAAATTAATAAAACAAATTGCCATTAATTATTCTTTATTATTAAGCTATATTATTTTATGTTTTTTATATTAATTAACGTATATAATAACTATATATAAGCAAATTTAGCTTATTATAAACTTAGTTTTATTAAAGTTTTAAATATTGTTATTATAAATGCTATATTGCATTTTTATATGCATATATTGCTTAAACTATATGCTAATAATTTTTGGATTTTTATATAATGCTTTTTAATAATTATAAACATATATAAACTACGTTTTAAGCTTTTTATAACAATTAATAAAGTTATAAGCTTAATATTTATTAATAAATAATATGTTTTATAAGTTATATATATATTGTATTACTTAAGCTAATAGCTTATTAGCTATGCTAGTTTTTATTTTTTATATATATAAGTAAAAACTATGCTTATAGGTTAAAAGCAAGCCATAAGTAGCTTACTTTTTTTTTAATAACTAGGTAAAAACATTTTATATTTACTTTTAAGTTACACCGGTTTTGCTACGATTTTATTAAATGCTTTGCTTTTTACTTTTTTGCTTTTAAGTTGTTTATTTATTTATATTATGCTATTAATTAAGTATATATACTTTTATGTAGTTATTTTATAATTCTTTTTTTTCTGTATTTTTTTTGCTTTATAGTTTGCTTGCTTTAGTATTGCTGCTTGCTTTGTGCTGCTTATAGCAGTTTTTTTAGTTTTAGCACTTATTTAGCTAAATGTGCTGCTTTTTTTTCCTAGTTTTTTTTTAAACTTTTTTTTATTGTATTGCTAATATATTGTAGTTTGCTTGCTTTAGTATTATTGCTAGCTTTTTATTGCACTAATTTTTTTATAACTAAGTTATAATTAAGTTATAAGCAAAGTTAATTGTTTGTTATTTTTTAGTTTGCTTTTTATATATTTATTTTTTAAGCTGCCTTTATATTTTTTATAGTAAGCTTATTAAGTAAGCATAGCTTATAAATAACTTATGTATTAAGTAATATAAAGTAGCAATAAGTAGTAAATTATTTTACTTAGCTATTTATGTTAATTTTTTTTTTTTTAATTATTAACTTTATTACTTTTATTATTATTACTACTATATGTTTAGCTTATATATGTTTTAATATATTAAAGTGCTTAGTTTATAATATAATTAATTATTAATGTATTATAATTATACAAAAATTTACTTTGTTATAACTGCTATGCTTTTTATAGTATATATTTATAGCTAGCTTAGCTTAAATATATATATTAATTAATGTTAAGCTTATATATTTAAGGTTATAAATTATTTTGCTGCAGTTTTTACTAATTATTTAATCTATAGTATTAAATAAAGTAGCTAATAGCTTGCTATTATATAGTTTAAGCTTTTATAACTGCTTGTTGTTATGTTTTTTTGCTATAACGCTAATTCTTAAAATAAAGGTAAATGTTTTAATACTTTGTGCTAAAGTATTACTAATAGCTTTAAAATTTATATTTATTAAATACGCTAAAATGCTTAAGTTATACTATTATTATATTGCTTATATTATAGTAATATATTATATATTTTTTATTGCTGTTTTTTTTATACTAACTATATAAAAACATTAATAATTTTTATGCTTATAATATTATTAGTAAGTTTGCTAAGTGCTTATAATGCAAAAAAAGCAAAGTAAGCACTAAAAATAGCAGTTGTAGTTTTATAAGTACTTTTAATTATATTAGTATTTATACGTTTTTAGGTTTTATTTTATGCTTATTTTAACTATTAAAGTTTTTTTAATTTTAAGTACTGCTAACAATTTTTTAGCTTAAAAAAGTTAATAAAAAACTTCGATTATTTATTAAAGCTTATATAGCTGCATGCTGTTTTTATACTAATGAAAATATTTAAGCTATGCTTATAGCTAATATATAACTTTAAGTTGCAATTAAAGAAGCAAAAAAAGCTGCAGCAAGTAAAAAAGCTAAAAGTTTTATATAAATAAGCTAGTTAAAAAGTATTTATATAACTTTTAAAGATTAGTATTATTATATATTTAATAGCTAAAAGTTTTAGTAAAATTTTAGTGTTTAATGCTTAATAAAGTTGTTTAATTGCTTTGCTTTTTTATAATATATGCTTTTTAACTTTTATAGTTCTATATTTATAATTTTGTATTGCTATTTTTAGTACTTTATTATATTATGCTTTATTTTAGAATTTATAAACATAAATTTGTAATAAGCAGTTTTTTTAAAACTATAAATAGCAAATAGCTTTATAACAAATGTTTTAGCTTTTGCTTTATAATTATAGTAAACCTTTTTTAGCTTAAAGAAAAGCTAGTATTAATGCTTAGCTGCTTTTGCTTTATGTTTAAAGGCTTTTATTTTTGTGTTTTTATAGCTGCTTATAACCTAATTAATTTTTTAGCTATGTTATAATAATTAAGCCTTTTTATATTTAGAACTTATTTAGTTATTTTATGTGCTTTTTTCGGGTTGCGCAATAACTAGTAGCTTAGTTAAAAATTTATTTGCTTTTTTAGTATGCTACAAGTGTTTTATAAATTATATAAAAAATCAGCTATATTTTTTATAATAATATAAACAAAAAAATATTTTTGCTTATTTAAATTAAAAATATACTTAAAAAAAACATTTTTTTAATTAAATTAAGTTTATGTATATTAATGTAAGTTTTGTTTTTTGTTATATAGCTGTTTATTTTGCTTTATAATATTACGCAAAAAATATTATAAATTTTAAAAGCGCATTAAATACTGATTTTTTTACGCGATTAAATAGCTTAAATAGCTAAAAGAATTTTAGCTTTTTTAGTTTTATTAAACATTATTTTGTTATAAAATTATTACGTAATAAAACAATAATGTACACATTAATTAAAAAAGTAATTAATTTGCTTAAATAGCTTGCTTGCTTATAAATTATATGTAATGGACCTATTATATACTAATATAATGGGTTTGCTTTTAGGGTCTTAATTTGTAAGTAATAATAGGATCCTTAACGGTGGTCCGTTAGGGAGGTTTTTAGGGTACTTTTATTACTATGCATTAATAAAGGTTTTAAAGGATTAAAAGTAATAAATATATTAATGCTTAGTAGTTATAAAAAATTAATAGCTAAAGAACTAAAACTAAGTAAGTAACTAAATATAAAAAGTGCATAATTATATAAATAAAAGAAAAATAAAAAAAGTAGTAATTTTTTTTAAATTATTGTAAGTTTAGTAAGCATTAAATTATTATAAGCTTAGTAAGCTTTAAATTATTATAAGTTTAATAAGCTTTAAATTATTATAAGCTTAGTAAACTAAGTAAGTTATTATATAATTTTAGCTTTAGTTAGCAAAAAAAAAAGTGCAAAATATATATAAAAGCATTAAGCTGCTTTAAAAGCTACTTTAGTGCTAATTTTATAACATTATTTCTTTTTTTTTAGAATTGTTGTTTTAATAATTTTTTATAAGTATTTTTTTTTTTTTTTTTTTTTTATATATTATAATATTAAACCGCATTAAAAAAACTAACCGCTTATTTAAAACAAAGCAAAAACTTATTCTTGCTTTTTTTATTAATTTTATTAGCTATAAAGTTATGCTTTATTTTTGCTGCTTTAATTAGTTATTAATGTATAAAATAACAAATAATATGTTTTGTTATTTTAAATGTATATATGTTAGTTGCTTTTATAATAGATTAAAAGTTTTAATTAATTTAATTAACAATATAGTTTTTAAATACTGTTGTTTTAAAAAAAAAAAAAAGCAAGCAAAATAATAACTATTTTTAGTTTAAAAAAAATTAAAACAAGCTTAAAATAGCTTTAATTTTATTTTAAGCAAGTTAGCTTAACTTTATATATAAAAACGTTTTTTAAAAGCAAAAAGTATTAAAATAGTTTAATAAAAGCTTTAGTTCTTAAATAAACTAAATAAAATAAAGCATATTAAAAAAGAACAAAAAGCGTTAGTAAAAAAGTAAAAACAATAAAAAAAGCAAGCTAAAGCAACACAAACTGCTTTATTTAAGTTTAATTAAAATTTTTTAAGCGTTTTTTTTAAGGTTAACTTTTTTTTTCTAGTTTTAAGCAGTTAAAATATTAGCAATAAAACTAATTTATAACTATTTTAGCAATCTTTAAGTATTTTTTAGGTTTTTAAGTATTATTAGCATATAAATATTTTTTTTATTTAATAAAATATTTTAAATTATTATTGTTTTAATAAAAATTTAGTATATTTTTAACTTTATAAACGTTTTAATTTGTTTTTATTTTTAGTTATATTTTAATAAATGTTTTAATAAGTGCTAGTTTTAGTAAAAAAATATAAAAAATAAAGTAAATTTATATATTTTTTAGTAATAATAATTTATAGTTAATAAATAAAATAACTTCTTTAATTTTAAAAAAGCTAAGTTTTTTAAATTTTAATTTATTGCTTAGTTGTTTTGTTTTAATTTAAAAAATATTAATGTTTGCATTTTGTTTTTATTATAGCAAATAAATTTTGTTTTCTTTTTTAAAAGTTAATTTTTTAGTTTGTTTTTTGTTATAATATACTAATATTTATTATTATAAAAATTAAAAGCGTAATTATAGTTTAGCTTATAACGTTTTAATTTTTGTTGCAATAGTTTTTATTTAAGGTACTATAGTTAAAATAATAAGTGCTTTTATTAATGTTTTTTTTTGTTTTTTAGTAGTTATTTGCTATTTATAAATAGCTTTATGCAAAAATATATTTATTTTTTTATTTATTAAAATATTATATAAAATCTATATTATTAATAATAGTTTTACTTAATTGTTTTATTAATAGTTAATATAACTTTATAAATATTATTTTAGTATTTAGTTTAGTTTTTTTATTTGTTTATTTGTTTATAAGTAATAAGCAGTTAAAAACTTTAGTTTAATATTAATAAGTTTAAAAAAGCTAGTTTTAAACTTAAAAATAAATAATTTATTTTAGTTTAAAACAATTTTTTTTAATAGCTTATGTTTATTTAAATATTAGCATATAAAAGCGTATATAAGTTGTTTAGTTATTATATTTTTTTTAAACAATAAAAAGTAAGCATACTTAATAAATTTATTAATAATAACTTATATTTTATTATATTGTACTTTTATAACTAAATTAATTAATAAAAGTAGTACTATAATAAAATCTTAAGCAATAGTATATTATGCTTATTTAAGTATTTATATAAGTTATAGCAGTTTATAAAGCTTATATTAAGCTATTTTAGCTTTATTATAAATATTGTACTTTTTTATAATAGATTTAACTATGTTTTATAGTTTTAAAAAATCGTACTTTTTTTATAATTATTAAACTATTTTTGTTGCTTTTTAGTATTTATATAATAAATGTTTATAAAATTTCTTAATAAACTTGTTTTATAAAAATTTTAGTAAATAAACCTTATGTTTATATATTAGCTTATTATTTTTTAATTTTTTATGTTTTTATAGTTATGCTAACTTTTTTAAGTTATAAGCTTATTATAACTATATATCCGTAAAGTTCTTAAATATAACTTTAATTTTTAAGCTTTTATTTCTTTAAAAATGTAATACTTAAATGTTTTTTTTTAGAACTTTAAATTCTTTTTAATTTTATTAACTAAGTATATTTGCTTAAATGTTTTTTTTTCTTTTAATGTAACATATTTTAAAGTTAAACTTAGAAAAAAAAACCATTTAATTTTTATGTTGTTTAATAATTTTTTATATAGTTATAAATTTTATTAAGTTTTAATGATTTAAATAAATCTTAATTAGCTTTATAATTTTTGTAAAAAATAGTTCTTATTTTTTAAATAGTATAATAATTATAAGCAGTTCTTTATTATATATAAAGTATTATAATGCTGCGTTTTATAATACTTTAAAGTAATAAACTATTAAGTGCTATTTTTTGTTATTTTTTAGTTATTTTAAAACTTTTATAATTATACTATTTAAAGCATTTATTTTTAGCTTTTTCTTTTTTTATAAATTAAATAGTTTAATTATAGAATTAAAAGTAACTTTTAGTTTTAATTTTTTAAAAGCTTTTTAAGCTTTCTTTAAAATTAAAAAGAATTTTTTTTTATATTTTTTTTTTGTATACTTTATAAAGTAAAATGCTATTTTTTTAAAGTCTTAAATTAACATTTAAACATAGTTTAAAAATCTTAATGCTTATTATATATTTATAATAGTAGCTAAGTTAAATATTTTTTAGTTTTATATTATATTAATTTTTAACTATTAAATTTATATTTGTTTTAAAATAATTATAAATTTTAAAAAGTTAATTTTTTATGTATACTATATATATTTTTTTGTATTAAGTTATAATTTTGCTTATTTAAATATTTTTAATACTTAAGTTATATATTTTTTGTGTTTTTTTAGTGTTTTAAAATAAATCAAGATATTATTTAAGTAAATAAACATAAACTTGTTTAAAAACTTTTATAAAATTATTATTATTATATATTAAAAGCTAGTTAATATGTTTTATAGTTTTTATAGCATAACTATATATTTATATAGTTTATATACTATTTATATAGCAGTTTTTTATTTTTTTTTTTTAGTTATTTTAATAGTATAATATTTATTTAAAATATTAACTATTATAAACTATTTTGCTTAACTAATGTTTTTTTTTATAATTATTAATAAAATAAAAAAGTATTTATTTGCAATAATAATTACGTTTAATAGTTAATAATTAATTATTACTTGCTATATTAGTTTTTTTTTTTTATTAATTAGTTGTTTTTTATTTTTTATTTTAAGTATTAATACTATAAAATATTTAGTAAATAACTAAAATTCTTTTAAAAATTCTTTTGCTAAATTTTTTTAAATATATTTTTATAAAGCGTTTATTTTATTTAAGCTTATATAGTATACTTAATAAAGCTTTAGTTAACATTTTTTCTTAATAAAAATGTAATAATTTTATAAGCTATGTTTAAAAAGTTCTTTTTTTTTTTTTTTTTTAAATAGTTTATAAAATTTATAATATACCTTTAGTATTTTGTTCAAAATTTCTTTTGCGATTTTTCTAATTTTTTTGCTTTGTTTTTTACTTTTTTAATTAATAGTTTTTGCTTTTTATTAAATTAAAAGGTTATTAATTTCTAGCTATAATATTTTTAAAATAATATTATAATTAAATATATTAGTAATATTTAATATAATTTATTTTTTATGTTTTTATATAAATATATTAAAAAGTTTAGTTTTTTTAAATATATAATTATTATTATAGCTAAAAGTGCTTTTATTAAATTTTTTAATTTTTTAGGATTTTTGCTTATATTTCTAAAAAATTTTATTTTGTTTTATTATTTTAAGTAAAATTATATTAGCTTATACTTTTAAGTTAATTAAAATATTATACTTTTTTTTTTAATATATAAGTTTAACTTTAAATTAATTTTACTAGTTATTATATTAAATTTTACGTAAAGCTTTAGTTTTTTTAGCTACTTGCTGCTTTTTTAGTAAATGTTTATTTTGTTTTTTAATTTTTCTTTATAAAATATTTAAGTGTTTATTTTATTTTGCACTTTAAATATTATTGCGCTTTGTTTTATTTTTGCTTTTAATTAAGCTTTAAATTGCAATTTTTAAGCTTTTTTACTTTTAATAACTATTTTTTAGTATAATTATGCTTTAATTAGCTAATAATATTTATAGTAGTTATTTTTACATTTTTTTAAAATAATGTTATAAATATAATTAAAAATTTTTTTAAATGTTATAAATTTTTATAAATCTTTATAATAAACTATAATTATAACTAATTACTTTAATTTATAAAAGTTTTATATTTTTATTTTTGCAATTTGTTTAAAAAACAAATTATTTTTTAGTTTATTAAGTAAATATTAATAATAATAATATACTATATAGCAATTTTATAATACTTTATTATATTTTAGATTTTTTAAGCATAAAATATTATTATTGTTTTTTATTATAGTTTTGTTATAATAATAACTTTTAGTAATTAGTTAAATTGCTAGCTTTAGTTTTTAAAACATATTAATTTTTGCGCTAATTATTAATGCTTTTTTGTTTTGTTATATTTAAAGCAGTTTAAGCTATAAAAATATTTTATTTATTTTTATTAGTTTTTTTTTTGTAGTATTTTTTATAGCTTTTAATTTTATTTGTTTTTGCTTTAAAGTTTTATAAGTTTTGTTTCTTTAAGTTTATTTAGCAATTAAATGTTTTAATAGTTTATAATTAGTTTAATAATTATATTATTTATAGTTATAGTTTTATTTTTTTAAATATAATTTTTTTTTAAGCTATATTTTAAGCTTTAATAGTTTAAAATTTTTGTAGTTTTATAAGTTTACTAACTATATTAACTTATTATTTTTTATTATTTGCTACTTTTAATTAAACTATTTTTTTAAATTATATATTAAACAATTTTAATTGTTTATATAGCAAATATATTCTTTTATAATTTATTTTAATAACTATAAAGCTTTTAAATAATATTTATATGTTTGTTTATTTTAACTTATATAAATAAAACATTTAGATTTATTTAGTATAACATTTTTATTTTAACTTAAAATAGCAATTTTATATTTTTCCTTTAAAAACGTATTTTTTAAATTGCTTTGTTGTTTTTTATTATTTTAAACTTTTATAACTTATACTTTTTTTTTAAATTAGAAAATTTTTTCTTTTTTATAGCTTTTTTTTCTGTTCTTTTTTTTAAATTAACATTGTTTTTAAAAATATCTTTTTTTTTTATAGTTATAACATTTAACTTTAAATATATTTTAGGATTATTATTTTTAAACTTTATTAATTTGCTTAAATCTTTATTTAATACTTTTTTAAATATTTTTTTTTTGTTTTTTTTAGTTTTTTTAGTTTTAAAGTACTAGTTAAATAATTATTAATTAATTATAATAGCTATATTAATATATATATTAATTTTTGCTAGTTTATTTATTTTATATAGTTTGTTTTAAACTTAAGTTTTAAGTTTATTATAAAATAAATAAAATAGTATAAGCTTAAGTAATTTTAAAATTACTGCTAATTGTTTAAATTTTATAGCATAATTTATTGCTACTTTTATTTGTTTTAAGCAATAAAGTGCTTTTTTTACGTATTTTGCTTTTTAAATATCTTTAAATAATACTTTTATTTAATTTTTAAACTTAATGTAGTTTTTAAAAAAAAATTTTATTTTTAGCTTAAAATTAGTTAACTTATTAGCTTTTAAAAAATCTTTTAAAATAAGTTAAAACTATTTTAGTACTTCTTTTAATAAAAATTATAAAATAGTTATTACTTTTTGATTTTTTTTTATAATAATAGTAAAATATTATTTTAAATAAAGTTTAACATAAATTAAAAAAGCTTTTATATTTATAAATTTATTATAAAGCTTTAAAGCAATAAGTTTAAAACTTTTAATGTTTAATATTTTTAATATTATAAATAATTTTAATAATAAAAGCAGTAATAATAATAAAAAGTTAAGTTTTTTATTTTAAGTTATTACTTTAAATATAATAATAATAAAAATAAGCATTAAGTTTGCTAATAATAATATTAATATTAGTTATAGTATAATTACTTGTTTAAAGCTTTAATTTATTATTATAGTAGTAAATATTATTGTTGCTTTAATTATTATAGCTAATATTTATGCTAGTTTAAAAGTTATAACGCTTAATATTTAAGTTATTTTTTAAATTAAAGCAACTAGTTTGTTTTATAGCGCTAATATTAATGTTAGTTCTTTTTTATTACTGCTGCTTAACTTTTTTTTTTTTGCTACTGCTTTTTTTTTAATAAAAGTAACTAATAAAAGTATTAAAGTTTATTATTTTAATATATTGTTAGTTCTAAAAGTTTTTAAAATTTTTAAACTTAATTTTTGACTTTTTATTTTTAGTAATATAACTTAAATCTAGTTTTATTAGTTATTAAGTAAAGTTTATTTATATAATACTATTTAGCATTTTTGTTTTTTAAATATTTCTTTAATATATCTTTAAAAGTTTATTTTATAAATTGTTTATTATTTAACTTTTTATACTAATATTTGTTTTTATATATTAAGTTTTATTAATTAAAAAGCTATTAAAATATAACAAACTTATTATATACTAATATAATAAGTTTGCTTTTAAGGTTTTAATTTATAAGTAATAATAAAATCTTTAATAATAGTTTATTAAAAAAGTTTTTAAAGTACTTTTACTACTATGCATTAATAAAGGTTTTAAAAAATTAAAAGTAATAAATATATTAATACTTAGTAATTATAAAAAATTAATAGCTAAAGAACTAAAACTAAGTAAATAACTAAATATAAAAAGTACATAATTATATAAACAAAAAAAAAATAAAAAAAGTAATAACTTTTTTTAAATTATTATAAGTTTAGTAAGCATTAAATTATTATAAGCTTAGTAAGCCTTAAATTATTATAAGCTTAATAAGCTTTAAATTATTATAAGCTTAATAAGCTAAATAAGTTATTATATAACTTTAGCTCTAGCTAGCAAAAAAAAAGGTGCAAAGTATATATAAAAGCATTAAGCTGCTTTAAAGGCTACCTTAGTGCTAATTTTATAACATTATATTAATTATGTTTTAATTATAATAAAATATATTATATAAAATATTAAATATAATTATTAAGTAAATATTTTAATATTATATTATTAGCTAGTTTATTTAATTTATTAAGCTTTTTAATAAATTTTAAAAGTTTTAAAGCTATTAGTTTTTTTAAAAAGTAATTATTAATTAAGCTAAAACTAAAATCTTTAAAAGTTTATAATTTTATAATAAAATAAAAAAATAATACTAATTAATAAATTAATAAATAAAATTTAACTTTTAATTATTTAAGCTTAAAACATTATAATATAATAAAATATTTTAATTATAAAGTTAGCACTAAATATAAGTATTATTATAAAAAGCTTTAAATAATGTTATAATTATTATTTTTAAGTTTTATTAATAAATAGTTTATAAGTATAAATAATATATATATATATATATAAAATAAACTTTAGCTTAAAAATTAATAAAAGTTCTTTAAATTAAAATATATAAAATATAAGCTTTAAACTTATAAATATATTTATATAAGCTTTTAAAAAAAATAAATTATAGCTTATAATAAATATAGTTTATTATTTTATGTTTTTAGTTTAAAGCACTTAAAATAAATTATTATATAAATAAATTATAATTTATTGTTTTTTAAATAAAAACATAAACAAAAAATCAATATAATTGCTTTAAACTAAAATTCCAAGTTTGTATTAAAAAGGGTAAAAAAAAGTTATAATTAGTAAAAAGGTAGTATAGCTAGAGAGATATAAACACAAGGACCATTCTGGTCTAAGGCACCTAAAATAACGGCCATACATTATGCTTTGTTTTGTCCGCAGTCCACCTCACTATAACCGGTTGTGACCAATCATTGCAATGTACCTACACCGCATTCCGCTTGAATTTTATTTAGAGGTACTTACAGTACACTAGTAGTGTAGGGCGCGCTACTTCAGCCTTCCAACTGCGTTTTTTCAACCCGGACAGACCGCTGCTGGTGCTGATCGCGCGTTTGAGAAGCTTGTCGGTTTGTTGGTCTTACATCATTCCATCTCCCGTCGGCAATAGCCTGTCCTCATACCTAGACCAAATCGCATTTCCCTCTACTTCTACTCCTTTGTCCGTCATCTGCATTTTCTGTTTTAGGGACCCATTAACGTTGGCGCCGTCTCACGTGGCTGACAGGCCACTTTCTAGCATTGTCTTGCAAACCGCAATATACCTACTCCAGATACTTCTAATCGTCCTTTCAGCTCGTACTCTCTGGCTTTTCTGCGGTACCCCCGTAACGACGCACGTCTTTCCTGCCACCACCTTGTCCGTGACAGTACAAATTGCCCCCAGGTACAGTACGGTACTTCAGGAGCCCCCACCAGGTCAACGAGTACTGTATGTACACTGCGAGTACAGTACATGACGGGACGGAACACAGCGCGAGAACGCTAGAGCACAACTCAGACAGACGGAACAGGACAAGACGGGCAAGGTCGATCGACACGAGTCCCTCTCTTTCCTGTCTTGGTCTCCTGGCTACTGTGCTTGTCTTCTAGCTCAGCTTTCGCGAGGCGACAAGTGAGGAGGATTGACGGGCAGTACGTGCGTGTTTCCCTCAAGTCACTCTGTTCTCCCCTTCTCCTTTTCTGCCCCTCTTTGCCGACGTCTCTCCAGATGTATACCTATACCTCTCTGCCTCTTGATCGCCACCTCTCCACTTTTTATTCTCCTCCTGGCCCCACCCTAACGCAATTTTTTTTTACTGCCACCCTGGCCGCCCCCCAGTTTGCCTCTGCCCATACCTTAATCACTCACCCATCCTCGCCCACCCGTGACCTTGTCTACTTGTCCACTTCGTCTCCCTCTTCTTCTTCTACTCGGGCGCTACCTCGATCTACTTCGCATGCACCCGCGCACGCACACGATATACATTTGCGCAAATCTACCTACTTGGACCTGGTGCTTGCTTCGAGTTCTAGTGCACTCTATACTAGGCTTGTGTCTTACCAAGAATCAATACCCCAATACCTCGATACCTACCTGTTCCCCCCCAGCTTCTGGCTGTGGCCCATCCGACCACCCCCCCAAAAGTACGTACTGTACTTTGCACCTCCCCTCTGATCCTCCTCTTTCTACCTCCTTCTCGTGTACCCGTTCGTTTGTTTCCCTGCACATTCCTTACCTCCTCCCCGCCCACACAGGTCGCAACCCAACAACACACCAACAACAGTACTACGCAAGCTGCACTCTGGCATTTTGCGCAAAGTACCAACCAACAGCGCTCAGCATACCCACCCTGTACCCTGACTCTCGCCGCCTATACAAGCTACTGTGTACCTGCAACCTTACTCACCCTCTCCTGGTTGACTTTACTGATTTACGGTGTCGGACTCAGGCGTCTAACCACTCTATACCTTAGTTCGCGACAAAGTTACGCATACTTAGCCCTCGAGCACAGCACCGTGGGGAACCTCCTCTTACAGAGCAGTACTTATCGGCTTCATCTGCTTCTGTTTGCCTAGTTGGACGGCGCGCGCTTGTACTTCCTCAGGTGCCCAGCTCGACGCACGCTTTCAATTGACCTCGGCGGCCCAAACATCTCGTCTGCGCCTTGCTCGTGGTTGCCCCCGCCAGCCGCTTCTCTAGCAACCAAGATCGCAAGTTGCTAGAACACTGAACACTTGCCCGTCAGTCATTCCTGTGCCCTGTTGCTTTATTTCTTTGTTTGCCCTTTGATCATGGTCTCGTTGTTTCTTGGTCTTTTGGTCGCCCTCATTTGCCCCCTTCCAAGTACCGCGTTGCGCTGCATTATTCCTGGCGCCATTACCATGTATCTCAACTTGGCATAACGCGTTTTTTCCCGCGTTACATGCATTGTCGCGACACGCTACGCTACGGGTCCATGCACCTCCAACCTCTCTCCACTCTACTACCTACTCATCACCTCGTCCTCGCTCATGTATCGGTCCTTGTATCGAGGTATCCCCTCGACTCTTCATGGTACAACTCATCTCACATGTCTCTTTTACACCACTGATCCGGCTGCACTGCGCAGCCTCTCAGTGTCACCGGTTCACATACCGCATGTCATCTTCTACATCCCTCACCCCTCTACCTTGTCCTCCTCATCGGTTGTTGCTGTCTGGAGAATGAGATTTACGCTTTATCGCTACCTTCCATCCACGCCCTCTCCTGTTTCCTCTCCTCTCATATCTGCCTTTGAATGCTATTCTTGTTTCTGTGACACCTGCTCGGTTTTCTGAGCAGTTGTTGCTTCTGTCGGCCCATTCAGTACCCTTAGTTCATGTACCTTGAATCTACCCATTTTGGCAGTTGCACCTGCTGAATTGTATTCGCTTTGTATTACACTTTCACTCACCTCATGCTTGCCGCCTAAGACTGAGCTGACACTACTTGTGCCCACAGATCATGCAGCAGTGGCAGGTTGGCCCTGTGCCGGAGTACCTCTACGGCTCCACTCAGCATCCAAATGACATGCAGTGAGTACTATGCGTTTACTATGCGTTCCTCCTACACCTTGCTCAACATCATGCACGACATTTTCCACTGCCAAGTCCCAGACTGGGCGCAACACCTGCCGGTTCCCATTGCTTGTCTTCCCTTTCAGCAGCGGTTCTTACCATCTTGCTACTCTCCCTTGCTTCCCCCAGTGCCCCGGTTCAGCTAGTATACAGCCTTACACAGACCCCCTATGTACTTAATACCCTGCTGAATAGATCTGCATTATTTCCCATGGATTCTCTGCGGGTCTGTACGCTATAGGTCTTGAAAAACGAGGTTCTGCCCGGTGGTTCAGATCAACTCTACCCTTTGCCTCTTGACTATTATTTGACCAGGACTAAAGGATAGCGCCACCCAACATTCCTAAGGACATGTTCTTTCCTCCCATGTTTCTTCATCCGAGCTCGCTCTTGTGCATCCCAAAACCTGTGCATATCAGTTGAATAACGCACCGCGGCCATGTTGACATGTCACCACGCCCTTATTATCCCGTTCAGCATATGGCTGGCCCAAGACGCTAACATTATACTGTAATATAGCACGACACATCCTTACCAGCCTGATATGTCACGTCGTAATGAATTTACTGGTTACTCTACGCCGGGCCAGAATCCTGCCGCGCAGCAACATCCGCAACATGGCCAGCAACACCATCAGCAGCAGCCGCAGCATGGACAACATCAATCGCACCAGCCGCATCAAGCTCACCAGTCACATGGTCAGCATGGCCCACATGCGCAGCACCAGCAACAACATACACAACATCAGTCACAGTCGCAGCATCATCAACAGCATCATGCGACTCCTGTGCCGCCACCCATCAATCTCTCGGCTCCAGCTACAACACCCGCCCAACAGCAGTCTACTCCTACGCAGACCCCTGCTCAGCCCGCTCCTCGCGGTCGTAAAAGACCAGCGCCTGGACACCAGCAAGCTTCGCAACAACCCCACCAGTCTGCTCATCCACAGCCGCACACATCTACCCCTACTCCGGCATCCGCCGCCGCTGCCGCCTCAGCCACGACAGCTTCAGCCCCTATGCCTTCTACCCCTGCCGCTGCACCTACGCCTGTCCCTGCTCCTTCGGTCACTCAGCAGACACCCGTCCCTGCGCCGACCCCAGGTTCTGACGGTGCTGATACGCCTTCTCAACCGCCTCCGATCAAGAAGAGCCGCACAAATACGCCGTGGACCCCGGCTGAAGAGTTGAGATTGAAACAGATGCGAGATTCGGGTAGTAGCTGGGCAGAAATTGCCAAGGTTTGTCTCCCACCAATTTTCAAATGTCAGGATAAACACATTAGCTGACTCGATCTCGCTAGACTTTCCCAACTCGGACAGAGGGTAGTGTCAAGAAACATTGGTACAAGGTATGGTTGAACCCTCTGGATCTTTGATGTCTGGACTTGTGGCTGATGAGAGTAGGATATGCACTATGCTGAGTTTGCTGAAGACGAGAGCCAGGCTCTACTCAATGCCATCAAGGACTATGAAAATAATAAATGGAAAACTATAGGACAGAAAGTCGGCAAACCAGCAAAGGTCAGTATATCCCATCTATAGTCTTGCATTTAACTAACTTATATCATGTTATAGGCATGTGAACAGTATGCTAAAGAGCACTTCCCTGATCTTTTTGCAACTCAGAAGGCGCGTTAGGACTCCCCCAACTGATGCTGGGCTCTGGGACGCATACAAACAGAGCGATACTGCCTCAGCTTAATAACCAGCTGTCAGACTTGTTATTCATAGGCAGCTTAATACATGTGACCCAAATTGTCAATTCGTGGTATCTAAAGGCGGAACCCTATAACCTCGCCTCTATATAATTATAGAGTGAGCTATACGACGTCATAACCCTATATTATTCGCGCCTTGTCATTTGTACTTGGTGCCCAACATCGACCAACTATGGCAAGAACATCGCCAACCTTTGATGAGATTATTGCCTGCTTGTACGACTTACACTATTGGCGTGCCATAGCCTACGCCACTGTACCATCTTTGAGCTATTCAGCTTGTTTGCTATATTCAGCATCATCGTTACCCGGACATACTATCACTATTCACATGGATGGTCTCCAGATTAGCTTCATCATCTCAGATTGTCGATATTCGAGCAAGCAACAGCAGATTTCCTCTGTCAAGCCTATGCCGAACGCATGAAGAGTATCGACTGTCTAGTGCCTAAGTGAAGAGGTTATCAAACCCTTGTCTATCCTGAGCGGCTCAGAGCAATCTCCGCATTGCACCTGGATTTCCTTTAAAAAGTTATTATTCTTCACAGAGCATCATACCCATCTTGCGTTCATGGCGAAATAAGGGCGATTAAAAGAAGAGAGTCGTTGTAGAGCTAGGCTTCTTCGATTCCTTCTTAGTTACTTGGGATAAATCGTCCTGTCATTTCACCTCCATTGTTGCAATGTCTTCAGGGAGGGATGGATGGTATTGGGAAGGAGGGAATGAACACCGGACGGATGGATGGATGTACGAAGGTATTGCAAGGGGATGGATGACTGGTGGTTTCACTTTGCTTTCTTATCTATTTTCTGTATGTTCGGCTCTACATAATTACGAGTAGACGGATTTGTCTCGCGGCAGATTCAACGCAATGATTTTCTCTTTTCTTTTCATTTTCCGCAGACTTACGATTTAATTCTATGTAGCACACTGCCTGGGTATTTGGTAGATGGCTGTATATATGGTTTTACTTTAGATGGTCATACACTCTTAACTTTGTTTAAGGCTTTCTAGTGTAAACTAAACTGGCGTAAGCAGCTTGAATACAGAGTTTAGGGTGATATTTCGGCAGTGGGTAAAAGTGGTATCTGTTCGTCTACAATTTTATGTGCCGGACTCATCACCCATCGCCGTTCTCCCCGGATTGCCAGCGCGTCATACGTTGATTCGATCAACCAAACCAAACCTTATGAAACTTAAAGGTAGGTCTCAACTAACTATACTACCCATCTAGCTAAATATCTGCCCTTTCGAGTTAGACGACGATAGGAAAATGGAACTCAAATATCACATGCGCACAGCCCGTCCTAGGTGTCTAGCTGTTGCTTCTGGGACGGGTCTAGCTGAGGAAGCTCAACACGTCAATTAAGATCGGTTTCCTCGCAGCTCCGGCCTATCTATTACTGGGCCAGAGAACGTCAAGCAATGGAGCCCCTACAATCTCCGAGGTGCTCGCCAGGAATATATCCGAAGCCTGAACTACATCATCACAAGCAGACGTATGAGAAAAGACGCAATGTTCCTAGGCTTGCTTTCCGGCCTGGTTTTCGCAACTTCTATCCCATGACCAGGAATTGGGGTCATCTTCGACTAAGCACAATAGAATCGCCCCTCCTTCCGTCTCAGAAAGCCATTCTCGCCATGTCTCGTGCGCAGTTTCTCGCCTATCTTCGCTCTTCACCCGCAAACGGGTTACAAGCGACGGCTACCCCTAGCAAAGTTGACATCGGGGATAAAGATGGAGATGGGGATGGAGCCCGCATCCGCATGACTAAAGACCATAAAGACCTAGCTGGAAACACAGGCCCCGCAGATAGACTCACAGTAGGCGTGTGCATCTTCCGCCTCGACAGGGAGACGCTACGGCCCGCAGCCCTCCTCCTCCGTCGCTCTCCGCGGTGGTGGCGTCGGCGCGTCTTCACGTCCGCGGCAGGGAGGCAGGCGGCCGGCGAGTGGGAATTACCAGGAGGCAAAGTCGAGGACGACGACTTCTGCATATCGGCGGCTATCGAACGACTTGTGAGGGAGAAGATCGGGCTGCGGGTCACGAAGATTATGGTCATGTTATCGGGCGTGTGGTGGAAGGCAGAGTTGAAAGTCTTGCTTTGGGAGGAGGTTGAGGGAGACGGCACCTATAAGGATAGCACCGAAGAGGATGGGGACTGGGACGAAGATAGCGTAAGTGAGGACGAGACACAGACAGAGGTAAAATTCGACTCGGGCGTCCATATGGGTTGGAGGAACACGTCTACGTTAACAGCTACCACAGGAAAAAGAGAAGTAGGGGGGAGTACCGGCACAGGAGGCGGAAAATGCAAGAGCGAGGAGCAGGAGATGTTCGGGCCGTCCCACGCACACAAGACAGATATTCAAGGGGCTCGCATACTGAAGAGCCCATTGTCGTCATCATCTTCATCCTCATCGCCCGTTCCGCTAACGCCCGATTCCGCTTCTATCCCGTCACCACCTAAAAAAGGTCACGGCCGGATATACGACGATGAACACGGTAGCGACAATGCTTTTAAGTATGCATATGACCGTGACCCCGACCACGACCCATCGCTAGAGCCGGCGCCGCTCTCACTCCCGTCGCGGACCACGACAGCGGCAGCGCCGATAACAGTAACGAAAGGGGAAGAGGAGCAGACGCTCCATCAACGCAACACGGCATCCTCGATGATATTACCTGCGTCTCTTCTCTCCCTGTACGACGGTGTCGGGTGCGGTACTATCGATAAGATAGAGAGACGAAACGCACAGGTGATTCCGTACAAGATTGTGCGGAAAGAGTACGCGCAACTCAACTTTGGCGTCATTGTAGACGAGGAGGGGAGCACCGGATTGCCTGGGTTTCTAGCCGGGGGCTATGGTAACAACAGGAAGAAGGGAGAGGGGCGGAAAGGAGGAGAGGTGTATGAGCATGATGCGCTCGAGTGGGCGACGTGTGCGCGAATCGAGAACCTGCCTATGAACGAGGATCTACGGCAGGTTGTCTCCGAGGGGTTGGCTTGGATGGCGGAGTTGACGGCGCGGTTCTTCTGACGGAGGGCAGGTGTTTCGGGGGAAGAATGAAAATAGGGGAACGCAAAGCAAAGGAAAAAGTTGTCGATATTCATTGAGTTCAGATAGTATTTGAGAAGGTTGCTCGCTATGTAACACGCCTAAGTAATTAGTATATACGGCCGGTGAAAGTATGCGGCAGATATAACGGTTCGATGATCGTCGGTTTATAGCTGCGCTAGCTCACGATGCTTCGTTCCCTACCGAGTTTCCGCCACAGTGATACGTCTATGATACGTCTGTACCCGATGGCTTGATTACACAAAAAGGATATATTCAATGTATATACCTGCTTATATAGGCTTGAAAGTATAGGGCCCGTCTGGAGTGAAAATGGAGAGCGGGTGTGGATGAATAGGGTAGATGTGGTGTATATTACTTTATTTCTATACACACCTATGTTTCTTATATGATCAGTAGACTGGTGTTCCTAGCGCCTAAACGGCTTGAACATAGCTTGTAGGTGGACTTTTCCATGAGAGTTGGAGCTATTTACTTGCCTACATTTCAACTTCTCGGTGTTGTGAGATGTAAATGCGTGGTTACGTGAGGACGTGGCGCTGTTGGATGCGGAGATACAGGACACTATATACCTAGTGGATGCGCGGGAAAGGATGCATCTTCGTGCCATTGATCATCACTTCAACGTGTCTTGCTTGCCTACCAGTCCCGGGTTGAGTTGCATCTACATATACAACGACGATGGCGGGTGATACATGTAGATTTGTACTCACGTACCGGTATACCTACATGTATCTCTCTGTAGCATCTCGTATCGTACAGTGTGTTCCAGGCGGGTGGAACACCATCACGCTAATAGTAGTGCGAAGACTAGGTACTTAACGAGGGTCCCTTGAGGCCCACTCTCCCGACAGCTGTGAGACGGGAAGTTTAAGCAAAGAATGCAGATGTCAATCCGATACTTTAAGAGGTACCTATGTTTAAATCTAGGTCATTCGAATGTTCCGAACCAGTATTCGAGACCTTGGAGGAAGCGACTAACTCAGTGATCGACCCGTTCTTTTCTGTCCTATATGAGTGGATGAGGTCTACACCAAATTCAGTACATGTAGGTAGGTCCTTGCCTGGGCTGGTACTACATAAATGTACTTAAGTAGGTAGGTACCTACTAATTTGCTCTACAAGATTGGAACAAGGGGCTTTACTATTACATATATCTATATGTATGTATTTATAGGTACGTATACATGGCACTTAGTTATACGTACGCAGTATATATAAGTAGAATTCTTTGCTACATATGTCATTGCACTTTGTTGGCACCGGCTGATTCATTGGAATTCCGGAGAGAGCGGAGAATAGAATACGAGATTTGTTTGACATCTGCATGGACGATCTTTGCCACTACACCTAAAATAGGAAGCTCAGTTAGATCTGACTTGGATTATGCGATGCAATGAGTGCTATTTCATACCATATTATAGGTACCTATGTAGATCGAGGAAATACTCCACCTACTACATATGTAAGTAAGTACTTAGCTAAGGTAGGTAGTTCGGTACCAACTACATGTATACTACTGAGTAAGTAGATACTATATGGTGGAGACTTAGCTGAGAGCGTTGCATCGACTTATCTCGCGATGGGACGGTACATGTTTCCACTGCTTGTTTTCTTATAGGAGTAAGTATCTTATATCTCTCTAACGGTTCCTTAATATGTACGGTTCATCAATATGGCCGGACCGCAGTCCCCCTGTTTTTTTATTGTCATGATCCCTACGCAGTACACTCCCGTACCCACCTTCTTTCTTCTCTTCTCTCCCCCTACATATGTAGGTATGATAATCAATCCATCCAACTTGTGTGTCACCACATAGTTTGGTTCCTCTCGTTTCCCCTCGTTCGCCTTGGTGTCTGGTCTGCTCCAGCAGGTATAATTCAAAGGGACAATATAAAGACAGTCGAGGCTTTGGTCCATTGGTGGTCATAAACTTTTATTGTTACCGGTCTTTTTGTTATCCATTCGCTGCCCTATTCTCGTCATCACCTCGACCCATCCAGCGTACCGTTTTCAGGCCTTCGTGGTTCTCGTCAATCGTTTCAACCCAACAGACACGCCAGTCCAAGCAGGACGGTGAATCTCGTTGACAAGTGCCTTTCATCGTATTCCATAAGCGATCGATTTATCAACACGTTCGATACACGCTTGCTTAATTATCTGTATATAACGCGGCATACGGCGTACGGCATCTCGACGCCCAACAGCATTTCCAGTTCTGAACCAGCCTAGCGCATCATATCTCGTCTCGGTCTCGGGGCCTGTTCACTCTATCATTCGCTTGCCTCTCGCTAACCGCGGTATATACCACTTGGTCGCTTCGACTGCGGACTAATCTTAAAATCGTCACCATACATTATCGACCAGATCCGCCCCTGCGTAATATTATAATATCAAACCCCCGCTTGATTTAAATGGTAGCTGTCATGCTGCCGTCAGTTTCGACCTTGGCCTCTCTGGCCTTCCTCGGCGCTTCCGCTGTCGTCGCTCAGAATGCTCCTACCTGTTCATTAACGCAGAAATGCCCTGAAGATGCACCTTGTTGCTCCCGTGCGTCTTTTGCAACCCAATCGACTCCTAGCTGTGGTCTGTGACTAACATAAATTGTTCATGTAGAATATGGACAGTGTGGTGTCGGTGCTTATTGTCTCGGTGGCTGCGATCCGCGTATGTCTTTCTCTCTCGATGCTTGCGTACCTGCTCCCGTCTGCGAGGATAGGACAATGCCCATGACAGACACGAGTGGCATAGTCGACGTGAGCAAGTATCTAGGTGATGCCTCTAAGGCCGATTGGGTGTCCCAGGGCATCCCCTTGACCTACAACGATAATGTCATTTTAACCATGCCGCCCAACTCCGTCGGAACCGTTTTAGCCTCGACCGTGTATATGTGGTACGGAAACGTGAAGGCCAGGATGAAGACCTCCAAGGATGCCGGTGTGGTTACTGCCTTCATTCTCCTGAGTGACGTCAAAGATGAGATTGACTACGAATACATTGGCAACGAGCTAGATATTGCCCAGACCAACTTCTACTTTCAAGGCATCCCGAACTGTAAGTGCTGTGTTTGTAACCTGGCGATGCGCTTTTTGGATACTTATACTGAGCAGACCATAACTCGGGAAACATCACTGGCCTTTCCAATACAAACACGGATTGGCATGAATACGAGATCAAGTGGACCCCCGACAAGATTGAATGGTACGTCGATGGCACACTTGGACGCACGCAGTTGAAGTCGGACACATGGAACGCCACGGCAAATCAATGGGACTACCCCCAAACTCCGGCTCGTGTTCAGTTGTCGATTTGGCCCGGAGGTGCTTCGTCGAATGCGAAGGGAACTATCGACTGGGCAGGTGGTCCTATCGATTGGGATAGCGATGCCATCAAGCAGGACAAGTACTACTACGCTTCCGTGGGCGAAGTTAGCATCGAGTGCTACAAGACAGACACGGCGCCGGGTACGAACTCTGGCAAGAGCTATACGTATGACAATTGGTTGGGTACCAACAATACTGTTATCGACGGCAACAAGAATACGGTCCTCAAGTCTCTCCTCGGCTCCGGCTTGAACATGGATGTCGACTACCCTAGTTCAAGCGGCACTGCTGCTCAAACTTCTATGGAGGTTGTTCCTGGCCTGAGTGGCGGCGGTCCCGGCACGAATGGTCAAGCAGCTGGTAATGCGTATGGCAGTGGCGATTCTAGCGACAGTGGTAGCAGTAGCAGTGGCAGTTCCTCTTCTAATGGAGGTGCATCCGACTGTAATAACGGCTTCTCGCAGGACTGCAGTTCCGGTTCCAGCAGCAGCAACCCTAAGAACCAGGGTACTCGGCAGGAACACGTCTTGGGGACCAGTGCTTTCGCTGCTCTCATCGCTGTTGCGGGAATGCTTTGGCTATAGGCATGTTGATGTAAACAAGAGTCTAGAATGAGAGAATTTGGCATTGGAGTATATATTCTTTATCGATCGAGCAAAGCAAAATCTGTTCTTGTCTAGACCGACTCACGGCATTGGGAGCGGCGTATATCTTGCGGCGGTCCTGCAGATCCTCGCTTGGATAGGTTATTTATTTGGGTATTTTATCTACGATGGGATTTAATGGCGAATATGCTGTCCGTTCCCTCTCCGACGAGATGATAATATGAAGGGTGTAAACTATTGGCTTACGCATCTATAATCAGACTGCTTACGGAATGGGATCTAGATTAGGGGTCTAACATACTCCTCATGGCTGTGCACCATCCCCATTGTCGATGAGTTCGTCCTTCTAAATTATCCTCCCTTTGGCACTCCGTATACCCGGCGTCATGAACCAGCAAGTTCCACAAATTTCCGTTCATACTTTAGCCAGCGTGCTTAAGGCAGCTATACGAGGATAGCAGATGGTCTTGACAAACTACGGTGGGGACGCTCACGGCGCAGTGATGGTAGTGATACATGTCATGTCTACTCCAATAGATGCGAATAACAGATGAAATGAGCTCTAAATTGACTACACAGCCTTCCTGATAGCTCCAAGTTGCATGCACTGGTATAGTTGGCCCTAACATTGATGTTGGAAACTGCCTCTTTTCAGGATGTTTGAAATCCGAAGTTGGCTCGGGCCGACTTTGGTCTAGAGAGTAGGTGGTCATTATCATCATCGTGGGGTTCGCCAAAATAGACAAAGTTAGGAGAATAGGCGCAATGCGATACTCATTACCTTTAACCGCCCCCGAGTTACTACTACCTTATGTTGGTTTTATGTTATTGTCCCCCAAACTGTCATCTTCTCGTCCTCTTTTTTTTTTTTTTCTTTTCTTTCTTTTTTTTGGAGCGGGTCCCAGGCGGTGGGAAACGAATTCACCGCGCGAGGGCACACTAAATGGTCGCTATAAGCCTATCAATTCCGGGCTGCCGCGCTGTGCTGCAACATTGGCATAGGGGCTTGGCAAAGGAAGAGGAACAGGGGTGAACAGTGCTGTGCCCGAGGTTATACTAGGTACCGGCAGTGTAACTTGATCGACTGCACAGGTCGTATACACTGCAGTATGCCAGGCCAACAATATGTTGGAGATGTACTCGAGGAGAGCTCGTGGCCAACGAACACATTTATCGCTGTCGGAGCTGTGGTAAGCCCAGTCCTTAGTCCTATCCCTCGGTACGGTAGTACGAAGAGCTGTCCGCGGTTAACTTGGCCATGTCCACGGTAGGTCGCTTTAAGGGGCCAAAAGGCGGCTGGAATGAATGGACCTGGATAGGCAGAGGGATAGGCAGAGGGATAGGCAAACTGATAGGTTCTCCTCTCTCACAAACTTCAAGCGTGCGTGTGAACTTCTGAGTAAAGGGATGCGTACAAGTTACCTTCCGACTATATAAGCTGATGAGATCATCTCGCTTCACCCTACATTCTGTCTCCAGCCCACCTCCATCTCAACCATATACTACATACAGTCTTTACAACTTGTGCAATATCACCACTGCCAACAACTGTGTTGTTCGTTTTTTGCTTTGAACCCCCTATCTGGTAAGGTACCACATTCCCCGAGTCATTCCTCGCTTCGCCGGATACTTGAAGACAAAGCCCTCAAGACTAATAAAAATAGCAGCCAATCAATTAACACCAAACCCGACTCAATCTTTCAACGTGCTAGCCACCATCGAAGGACGACCATTCATTCAACAGTCCATTGCTTTTCAATTCCATTTATCTTTCGTTGATCGAAGAATAAAAGACAAACTGAGGAACGGACAAACAGCTTTTGTTAGACTATTGTGAAACTGGTTACCGTTGAACGATTCACTAGCTGGCTATAAAACAACCACATACACTGCTATACCTCAACTTGGTTGCTACCGACATTGATTAGGTACTTTTTCATTCTACGCAAATACTGTTTGCATATTGCATACCCCACTACCAGACATTTCGGTTATACCAAACACAAACAAACAACCTAGAACCAACATGATGCTTCAAACTCTCACCACTCTTCTCACCCTCGGCAGCATGGCTACCGCAGCTCCGCACGCCGTTCGTAAGGCGGCCACCCACAAACTCCTCATCGGCGGCCCTGCCCAAATACTGGTGGCCGATTTCAATGGCACTTCTTTCGAGATCACCGGCAAGAATGTGACGACGGGTACCGCTCCAAGCTGGATGCTCTTTAAGCCCTCAACCAGCGTCCTGTATGCCGTGGACGAGAACAGCAACAGCCTCAACCAGTTCACGCTTGACCTCAAAACCAAGTCGGATCCCGCGTACGTCTCGTCTTCTATCGGGTCATCCGGCGTCGTCTTTCTCGAATTCAACAAGAACCAAACTCGCATGGTTGGCGCCGCTTACGGCAGCGCCATGCTCGATGTTTGGGATGTTTCGGCCGCTGCCCCCAAGCTCCTGAAGCAGATCGTGGTGGACGGTCCTCTAGGCCCCAAGCAGACTGCTCACCATCCTCACCAAGCGCTCCTTGACCCTACTGGGCGTTTCATGGTCGTGCCTGATCTAGGCGGCGACCAACTCCTCGTGCTAGACACCAAGGACGACAAGTACGAGATCACCACCAGAGTTCACCTCTTCGCGGGCGCTGGACCACGCCACGGCGGCTTCATTGCGGCCGGCGACAAGACCTTCTACACCGTTGCCTGCGAACTAAGCAGCAAAGTCGTGCTCTACGGGCTGGACTACTCTGGCGATAATCTCGCCTTCAAGGAGATTTCGACGCAGAGCACGTATGGCGCCCTTTTCCCTCCGGCTAATGCCTCGACAGCGGCTGCCGGCGAACTAGCTATCGCCAACAACAACAAGGACGTCTACATCTCGAATCGGCTCAGCGGTAATGAGACGGATAGCATCGCGCACTTCGTCTTCGACGCCAACTCCACGAGCCTCACCTTCGCAAACACTGTCTCTAGTCACGGCATCCTCCCGCGCGACATAAGTCTCAGCACTGACAAAGAGCAGAGCCTCTTGTTCGTCGCGAACCAGGCCGGCGATAGCGGCCTCGTTGCTCTCCATCGTTGCCCTATTTCTGGAACACTCACTGCCGAGCCAGTCGCGCAGAAGGCACTCACTGAATTGATCGCCCCCGGTTTAGAGAGCGAGTCCAACGTGGGGCCACAATTCATCCAGGAGATCTAAGCGCACCTTATTCATAGAGAGGGAGGGGGCTAGGGAGGAAGCGTGGAGGGACCGCATCAACTGGCGTTGGGGCTCTATATAGGCGAGCGGAAATGGGTGGCGTACTCTTCTTTAGACGATTAAACGGCTTGTACTTCTTATAAACTTGTGTGTGCTTTCCCCCAAGGGATATTCATCGCTTCAAGGCTGGTGTAAGACTGTGTGTTCCTTGTATTATTCTACTTGGTTTCTGTGCCGCGGTACCATTTCTCGACCGTTGCGAAAGATCCAAATGTGATGGGAGAGCTTGCCACGACTTCATCTGAAGGTAGAATACCTATATAATCCCGGACCAATAATGATTTTTGCAGTATAACAATATACTGCCGTGGAATAACTTCCATTACGGGTGTTTACCCATCTGAATAACCTACAGTAGTCTACTCTACAGACTACCGATGAATTAGTCTCCGTTAGGAGGGGTAACCGGGTCCCGGTTACCACTATGCTGCCACGAATCGGGACGTAGCCGATGTTAAGCATCACAGCTAGCGTTGCGTCACTGGTCATTCATTTCCCCATATTCTAGCTCCGCAGCTTATTCCCCGCGCTAGAACCCCGAGCTTCGGCTTTACATGACACGACCCTCTCTGTTAGTAGCGCCTTCGTCGTCTACCTAGCCTCGAATTTTAAATTGGGTTAATGGCTATAAGATAGAGGTCCTGAGACTTAAAACCGAATGTGGTCGACAATTGATCTACCACTCTGCGGTTTAGAAATTGATTGGTTTAATATTTACTGAGTATTGGAGCTATTGAGCCGACTACTTAATTTCGTTTCCAGTCTCTTTCACGTGTAAGTGGGTTCCACTACAACCAGAGCAGTGTGTCCCTTATAGAGATTATTTCTAATCTACTCTAAAATCATATTTTAATAACGGGTGTGGGATATCTCCAGTCATAGTGAACGAACTACCAGACCTGAGAATGAGTAGCGACGCATCGGATGCCCAGGAAGGCGTGGGAATCGTCGACCCTAAGTCCGACCCCCAGTACATCCAGTTCAGATGTCTACCTCCTGGTGGTCCACTAAACCGATGGTCACATATCATCACGAGGGAACACGATTTTCCCGCCTCTCAGGTACGTGGCGAGGATTTTTTGTATAGTATGGGACGTGATTTCTCAGGGGGGTTGAGCCGTCTCATAGGAACAGATGATCTGGGTAATGGCTTCGAAGTTGCACACAGACGACTTGCTAAGATTAATGCCAACGCCTAGGCTATGCTTTACGGCGCCGGAGTCCCGAATGAGCGGATGATGAAGAATGCCCCCAATGTTGGCGTTGCAACTATTTGGTGGGAAGGAAATCCTGTAAGTTACTAATTGACTGAATAATTAGCGAGGCGTATGGTGTGCTCTCTGGGGTGGTAACTAATATTTTTGATCTCATTCTACATAGTGCAAGTAAGCCTTGTACTATCAGCTTCCTTGGTGTATAGTTGATATCTGTCGTATCATGATGCTCATGACTCTAGCACACATCGTAAGTCGCTGTCTCTATTTCCTCTCTATTTAGAGCTATGCTAACAAACACTAGTATTGGAATTCGGAAAGATCGTGAAAAGGAGCTTAGAGAAGCAGAAGATGCTCGCCTGGCAGTACAACGCTGTGGGAGTTTCAGACGCTATTACCATGGGCGGAGAAGGTAACGGATTTCTGACATCCCTCACATAGATGTCTACTAATCCATATGTATCGTTATTGCTAACGAGGTGGTCGAGGAATGCGCTACTCCCGTAAGTGCACGCTGGAGTCATTTTCTTCCCTTTCTGGTAACCTGATGACTCCCAACATGTCTCGGGAGCATGCATCAGTGGTATAATATTCACCCAAAAGAGTAATTACTGACTCCAGCGAACATAGTCCAATCCCGAGATCTAATCGCCGATAGTATTGAGACGGTGACCTGCGCCCAGCATCACGACGCAAACATATCGATTCCAGGCTGTGATAAAAACATGCCCGGTGTCATTATGGCCGCAGCTCGACATAATCGTCCATTTATCATGATCGTAAGGGTCCTTTGCTCTCTCTCTCAAATACTGCGGGTTTGATCTGCACTTTTCAAATCAACCCCACGCTATACATATGAGGAGATAGGAAAGAAGGCAAGATGCCATGTTGGGCTAAATTTTCAACACTGACGATTGACTTGGTTCCGGTAGTATGGTGGAACTATTCGCAAGGGCTATTCAAGCCTCCTGGAACGCGATGTGAATGTCAGCACTTGTTATGAGGCAGCCGGTGCTTTTTCCTACGGCACGCTTCAAGCTAAGACGAATCCCGGCTCTGCTGGACGAACCCCTGGCGACGTGATGTCCGATCTAGAGCAACACGCCTGCCCGGGTGCCGGCGCTTGTGGTGGTAGTAAGTACTTCTGGATCTGTCCCCATCTCTTTCTGGGTGGGATGGTATCGTAGACGCGGTGCACTATATCTCGCAGTTATAGTGTGTATTATATGAAACGTCTATGTTAACTCTCCCGGCATAGTGTACACAGCCAACACAATGGCGACAGCGATAGAGGCAATGGGGTTGACGCTTCCGGGATCGTCGTCGTATCCCGCCCTATCACCGGAGAAGGCACGAGAATGCGAGCGCGCGGCTGAGGTAATCAAAACGACGATGGAGAAAGACATCCGACCTCGCGACCTACTGACCAGGGAGTCCTTTGAGAACGCGCTCGTTATCACCATGATCCTCGGTGGCTCGACGAACGGCGTGCTGCACTTCCTCGCCATGGCCAATACTGCCGAGGTCCCGCTCACGCTCGAAGACGTCGACCGCGTGAGCAACAAGACTCCCTACCTGGCAGATCTGGCGCCCAGCGGACGGTATCTAATGGAAGACCTGTACAAGATTGGCGGCACGCCTTCGGTGCTGAAGATGTTGATTGCCGAGGGCTTGATAAACGGCAACATCCCAACCGTGACGGGCCGCACACTGGCCGAGAACGTTGCCGATTGGCCCGACTTACCGGCAGGTCAGTCCATCATCCGCCCCTTGTCAAATCCGATCAAAGAGAGCGGACACATCCGCGTGCTATACGGCAACTTCGCGCCCGAGGGCGCCGTGGCGAAGATCACGGGAAAAGAAGGCCTGAGCTTCAAAGGAAAAGCACGGGTGTTCAACAAGGAGCACGAACTCGACTCAGCGCTTTCCAAGGGCGAGATTCCGCGCGATGAGAACCTCGTCTTGATCGTGAGGTACGAGGGGCCGAAGGGGGGCCCAGGCATGCCGGAGCAGCTGAGGGCCTCCGCCGCGATTATCGGGGCCGGGTTGAAGAATATTGCGCTCGTCACTGATGGGAGGTATAGCGGTGCTAGTCATGGGTTCATCGTACGTCTTGACCGATCTACTCATTTACATCCAGCCGGGTCGGCACACAGCTGATAATCCCCTCCCTTCTCCTCAATATAGGTCGGGCATGTGACGCCGGAAGCAGCAGTCGGCGGGCCGATCGCGCTGGTGCAAGACGGCGATACGATCGTGATCGACGCTGTGCAGAACCGCATCGACATTACGAACGCTGACGACGCCGAGCTGGAGGCGAGGAGAAAAGCATGGAAACCGCCTGTTCCTAAGGTGCGACGGGGTGCCCTGGCCAAATACGCCCGGCTTGTCGGAAACGCTAGTCACGGAGCTGTCACGGACCAGTGGGAGAGCTGAGTTTACGCGAGGTGAATGTTGTAAGTGGTTGGTTTATATTCACACACACACACAAAATAAGACATGTGCTTGAGGTGTCGCAAGAGTGATCTTCGACTCTTTCTTAAAATCTCTTTTCGTATGTGCAGCAAGTGTGTTAGCAGGCGAATCGAATAATTGCAACGTATTTGCAGGCGTAGATGAATGGTCTTATGAAAGGACGACCTATTAAGGCTGGTTGTACTTAGTGATAGATAGGTAATCCAGGCTCCCGTCAGAAATGTGACTGGGCTCGTATATCTCGTTTTGAATGAGGAGCAAGTGATCCTGCCGTACCTTTCCTTACCTTACAGTTACAGATAGGTAAGTATAGGTACCCGTGCAAACTCCACTTCCGTCCACACCTACGAAGGGCACAAGTGCTTCTTTGGTGTGGGTCATTAACTTGCGAATGACAGGTTAACTTGCGAAAAAATCGTAGTACATAATTTTAAGTGCAAGTACCACCTAAAACTAAGTAGCTATGTTTATTTACAATGTTTGGTTAGCATACTAGCCCACTTTCTTGTAATCATGTTAGATAAATCAACAACTTTAAAAAATCTGCTAAGTTAGCTAATTTCCTGTTTGTATATCTCTTCCACTAGACATGTTTACACTAATATTGTATAAAAAACCTGTTAATACATAGAAGCAGTCGAAGGTATGGGCTAGTAGGAGTGGTGTAGGCTAGTGGGAGTGGTGTAAGCTAGTAGGAGTAGTGTAGGCTGGTGGAAGTAGTGTAGGCTGGTGGGAGTAGTGTAAGCTAGTAGGAGTGGTGTAAGCTGGTAGGAGTAGTGTAAGCTGGTAAAAGTAGTGTAGGCTGGTAGGAGTGGTGTAAGCTGGTAGAAGTAGTGTAGGCTAGTAAAAATAGTATAGGCTAGTAGGAGTGGTTGGTTAAAGAGGTCTAATTGCTAGGTCTAAATAATAGCTTTAATTGTATATAGGCTAGTCTTAGCATCTCTATAAAAAACATAACAAGTTAAAGCATATATACTTTAAATTTGGTATAAATTACATACAAAACTATGTACCACTGTTTTTCGCAAGTCAACCTGTCATTCGCAAGTCAATAACCCACACCAAAGAAGCACTTGTGCCCTTCGTAAGTGTGGACGGAAGTGGAGTCTGCACGGGTACCTAAGTTAGTACCTATATATAGTTATATAGTCTGACAACCAAGCCACAAAAATCAAGCACAAGCCACATATCGCGGGGTTGGTGGATCAGCGCGGGGCAAGCCAAACCTTTTTTTCTTTTCTTTTCTTCTTTTTCTTTTTCTTTTTAATTCATTTTCGCTTTATACCTGTACCTTGAGAGCTTGCTTCTCGATTGGTCAAATTTCTATGTTTCTTTTTATCTCATCTTCCGCCATTGTACACCATGTCGAAACGTATAGCTGAAGCCAGCGAAGGAAATGCACCTCTCAAGGGAGGTCATCGTCCTGAGCCGATGGACGTAGACGACAAGGAAATGGGGGATTTCGAGGACGAGTTTGAAGACGAGTTCGAGAGCGAAGACGAAATATTCGAGGCGGGTGTCGATGGCCGGCCCGATGCCGAGAGAGAGGCCGAGGAGCGTGAGGCGGCGGCGGCGGCGGCGATGGACGTCGACGACACCAACGGAACCTTCATCGTCGGCCGCAACAAGCTCGAGCAGGGCCAACACCTTGCCCCCGACCTGGGCACCTACGAGATGCTGCACAGTCTCAGCACCCCGTGGCCGTGTCTCTCGTTCGACATCGTGCGCGACGGCCTTGGCGACAAGCGCGAGAAGGTGTATCCCGCCACCATGTACACCGTTGCCGGCACCCAGGCCGACGCCAGCAGCACCAGGGACAACCAGTTGATGGTCATGAAGTTCAGTGGCCTGAGCCGCCAGCAGAGAGACGACGACTCCGATTCCGACGGCGGCGACGACGGCGACGACGAGGACACCGAGCCCATCCTCGAACACAAGGCCATCCCCCTGACCTCCACCACGAACCGTATTCGCGCCCACCAAATCCCCTCCCCAGACCCCTCCAGACCTCCAACCACCTTGACCGCCACCATGACCGAGTCTGCCCATGTCTATATCCACGATGTGACGCCGCATCTTGCCTCCTTCGACAACCCCGGCACTGTCATAACACCTCAGCAGAGCAAGCCCATCTCGACTATCAGAGCCCATAAATCCGAGGGCTATGCGCTGGATTGGTCCCCCCTGGTACCAGGTGGGAAGCTCTTGACCGGGGATAATGACGGTCTAATATATGCTACTACAAGGACAGATGGTGGAGGTTGGGTGACGGACATGAGGGCTTTCCAGGGCCATACCAGCAGTGTGGAGGACATCCAGTGGAGTCCACAGGAAGCTTCCGTATTCGCTTCGGCATCGAGTGATGGCACTGTTCGTGTGTGGGATGTAAGAAGTAAGAGCAGGAAGCCCGCTATCACCGTCAACGTCAGCTCAACCGATGTTAACGTGATCTCATGGTCAAAGTTGACAACACACTTACTGGCCACTGGTGCCGACGACGGAGTATGGGGAGTTTGGGATCTGCGTCAATGGAAAGGAGGCGCCGACAAGCCTAGCCCCATCGCAAGCTTTGCTTATCACAAGGATCAGATCACCAGTGTCGAATGGCATCCAACGGACGATAGCATGGTGGCTGTTGCGGCCGGAGACCATAAAGTCACTTTGTGGGATCTTTCGGTTGAGCTGGACGACGAAGAGAGCAAGGATACTGCTGGTGTAAAGGACATGCCTCCTCAGCTACTCTTCGAACATATTTCGGAACATGCAAAGGAAGTGCATTGGCATCCTCAGATTCCTGGTACCATCGTCGCCACAGGCCAAGAATTCAGTATATTCCGGCCTATCCCTGTGGTTTATGGTATTCACGGGAAATAATCTTTTGCTCAGTTGTAGAACTTTGAGACTGGATTATCTCGACCACTCGGGGGACGGGCTCATTCACTCCTCGTCACTTTCCTTCTGGATTAAACATCACACCGGTTGATGGAGTGAGATGACCTCCAAAGGATAAGCATGCACCAATGGGATTTACGACTTGCCTGCGTTGGCTGGCTCGGAAATTGGTGGCTTTTATCCCGCAAGTGTTATGAGTCTGAATAACATTCACTGTTATAGTCGAGGGCGCGGGCAGGAGACATTGTTGGTGCAGTACACCAAAAAAGCCCATGTCGAATGCTCACTACTATTGAAAGATAGAGATACCCCTGGATTTTTCCTCTCTTTCCAATGTCAACAATCGATCACAAGAACTGTTGGGATATATACATTGCTTAGGAGACAATCTATATTAAAATTAAGCTATAAGCGATGATTGGCTTATCTTCGGAAAGGGCAGGCATAAGTAGCACGCACATTGGCTACTTTTAACGCCGTATGTAGTAATGACGACAGCAGATTGTCAGCTACGGTACTCATCGCTTAGTGATTAAGAGAGAATTTTCACCCCCAAGACAAGAGCCCTCAAATCGACGGACTACAACACTAGTCTCTGCATATCCATAGCCTTCTTAATCTTCAAGTGTTTTTTGTAGAGTTAATTGCAAGTCGTATAAATACCCCTTCATACCATTTATAACTCAATGGCCACTAGCCGACCATCCTAACCTCAATTCCTGCTCTGTTCATTCGTCTACATCTCTACCTAAGCATCGTTAATCCCTTCTCCATCTCTCATTGTCGTCCTTTTCAATGGTTGTCAACGATTAAGTACTTACCCACGTGTTACGCTGAGTTATGAATATCTGCCACTACATTAGCTATCTACCCTCCTCTCACATTTCTAGGCTCAACTTTAGGAGCCCTTCATCACTGCTCACGGTTCTTGGTCTGTTGTTGGACCTTAATACTACGCTTAGTAGCGGCTACAAAACCGAGGAACAGACGTTAAAATCTTGACCGTAGAGCATTTTGCCGACAATCCCTAGGCTGCTGCTCTAAGAGCGGCTACGGTATATCTAGTCGCTGTATCTAAAGCCCGCGAGTGGGCCATCAAGAGGGAGAAGAGGAATGAGACGAGCGGGGCCGTATAAACAACAGCGTGCCGACCATGTTGATCAAATATACCTAGAACCAGATCTCTCTTCTACCAATGGTGTCGTCTGGTTCGACAGGTAAACCTACCGAGATATCACCGGCATGAAAATTACCAACTACTCGGTATCTCGGGTGTAACCGGCGCGGGTCATAGCTGCTTGAGAAGGGGATTGAGTCTATATGAGATAGGGAAAGGGGTCTGTGGTTGACAGGGCGCTTGTTCGTAGCCAGTAGATCATATCAAACTCACCGAAAGCCGGCACGGATGTTACGAATTCGGTCCCCAAATCCCGCCTCGCTTATCGTGTCCGCGGCCGAAGACCAATAGAAACGGATCGCTCTCCCGATGAACTCCCCAGTATTTTGATATGCTCGGTTCTCCCTCATGGGCCCTTGATGGAATGAATGGAGATTGGGGTCGTATATGGTTCGCTTCGTGGAATAGGGACCCTAATTTATGCCTACTACATAGTACTCCGGACGTATCACACACCTTGTTATATCACAGACAGAAGAACAGTATCAACATAATGGTTAGCACCTATATATCCTACTGTTTCGGCTTGGAGATCGAGCTTCTACTATTAAGCCGCACCAAGAACCATAGGTCATGGAAGAGTCTCGCCTGTGAGTTGAGCACTCGACTAGATCGCAGTGGGATTCCGAATCACCTGAACGAGAGCAGCGATTCGTCCCCCCAGAACTATATCGAGTGGTCTATCACGCAGGAGGTTATCATCCCCGTACAAATGGGGAAGAGAAATCAATGTTAGATCAACCCGCTTCTCTATCCATGTTTATAGATATGGCTATACCTACCTTCACTCTTCCTCTCACCTCTTCCTCCTCAGCTTGGTCGGTGTTCTCGCCCCCTTACCATCCGGAATCAGGATATAAATATGTATGGAGTTTCTAAATACATGTATTTATGGTACTTATAGTAAATACTGACACGGACATACATCTAACTTCTTGAGACAAACCTATCTGTCCAGGGCTAACTATGATTGATCCTAAAAGGGGGTATAGAATTGGTCTCCCCAATCTTCACGGCAACAGAGCTCTGGCCAACACACCTAACCGTAATCTTCCGCATTCTCAAAAAGCACTTCGTCATAACGCCCTCCTTGCATTGCAGCAGTATGTACTTCAGTTTCAGTTTCCCACATTTCCGTCTATCAAAACTTCCCGTTGTCATATCATAAACCCATCTATACCGTATACTCCCGTTCCCGCCGACTTGACTCGTGAGGGAGAACCAGTCCTCACCACTGGCAGTGATCCTACAGTGATTTCCAAATAAATTTCTAGCTCTGAAATTAACCTGCTCCTATCTCTTACTCCTACTAATCCCACTCTCGCACAGCACACGTCCACATATCAACGATACCCCCCTGAGCCCATCCGATCTCAGCTGCCTAGCAAAATCAATCCTATACTTCGAGCTAGCACTGGACTCACTCCTCCCTCTGTCCCGTTTTGCCTCTTATTGGGTGCCAAAGCAATCGAACGAATCCAGCACTTCAACACCTAGCTCTAGCGCAGTGTTTCGCGTATCTCGACGCATGTGCTTCTCCCCGCGACACCCACCATCTGCACCCTCAATACGAGAACTAAGGAATAGATTCCACTAACGCGATAGTGAGAGTAATGTTTATTCCTAGCAAGTGACGCATACGGTCGGGCTTACGGGGTCGCGGTGGATTTCGTGCACGGAGTGTACAAGTGAGGTTTCTCCGGTCTACTCCGCACATACTCTCCCACCCACGCACAAGATCGGATCGGGGCACATCAAAGTTACGATGAATCTGTAGCTCTGGGCTTCCGTGGGGGAAGTAGAGGCGACGAAGAGCCATCACCACCACAAATGCCCTTGCTGAGGAAGAAGGCCCAGACTCTTCAATTCCGGCAACCGCTCGGCGTCCAGACGGCCGAAGAGGCGCGGACGTATGTCGAGCTTACCGTGGCCTTCGTAGCGGGCAGCATCCCCGCTACCAGCGACAACAACAAAAACAACAACAACATCAATAATATACCTTTCACGTCCCGCGCGCCATTCCCGGACCCCAGTAAATGCGTCTCGCAAGAAGATCTCCGAGGCTTTCTCATCCGCGGCGCGCGGAGCAGCGGAATTGGAGATCTCCGGCGTGGCGGTGTCGAGAAACTGCTTCTTCGGATTTATAATAATAGTAGTAGTGGTATTGGTGGTGGTGATGGTGGTGGTGTTGGTGTTGGTGTTGCCCCCGAGGGAAGCTCTCTCTCCTCTCGAGGATATGAGAAACAAAACAAGAGAAAGGAGGATACGTAAGAAAAGGGGTATTTAAAAGCCTTTGTTATTGTTACCAGGGTTGATCGATTGCTAAACAACACCCATAAAATATATTGAACATATTTTATAACGATGGGATTGCAAAGGGGAGAAAGTAAAGGACAAAACAAGTCTAAGGAAAAATAAACGCAACTCAAAAAGATAAGGAAGTGTTAATAAAAATTTGATTAAACAGACGAGATGTAACACAACGTACGTGTTCCTAGTAGGCATTCTTATTAGACAGACATGTATATATAGGTATATATTTGGCGGCATATATGTATGGGGTTGACAAGGTGTCAATATAGTGAAGTTAATATTTCCAACAATTGATACTATGACCTTCTGGCAATGTTCTTCTCATCCGTCAGACTACGACTCAATGATAATGATAATCCCAATATCAATATGAAAAACACTCGCTCGCCCGCCATCTAGATGCAATTTACATAGTACACATATACACGCACATACCCACACATCAGTTATACACTCTCCTCAAACATCAACCATACGACCACACTTCCCACAGAGTAACCTCTGCGTCCCCCCGACCCTCTTGGCACGAAAGTCGTGATTCCCGCACCTAACACACTCCATCTCCTCGCCATCATCACTAGCCGTGAGTTCGGAACTGAGACGACTGAGGATAGATGACGTGCGATTCGTCCTCGTCTTCGTCAGGGTGCGTTCGGGTGGCGGTGCCAAGAAGCTGTCGTTCTCGTCCCGCTCTTCCAACGGCGATGGCCAAAGACGACGAGTGTTGCCGCTGCGCCTACGATCGACGAAGTTGTTCTCGTGCGGTTGTTCTGCCGCGTTGGCTTCTGCTAGGCTCTCTCCTCTGTCTGCGCTGGACATTACTTCGCTTACTTTGAGAGAGCTACTCGGGGATTGCTCGTGTTTTGAGGGCGAGGAAGAGCTCATCTGGCCTGCGGTACGCCATCTGTTGAGATTCAAGAACGAATGGCTTGCGCCGGTAAAATCGAGATGCAGGTGTTTAGCATCATCGTCAATAGGACGGAAGGTAAAGCTGGGAGTGGGGGGACCTGATGTCTTCGTCTCTCCTCGTGATGGTTCGTTCGTCCTGTTTGATCGTATACTTGTGGTTGGACTTGTTGGATTTATTATAGGGGATGTCATGCTATGGGGTTGTCTTCGTGCCTCTGATAGAGGGTTCGTCCTAGTGGGTGATACGGGCGTGCGGGCTGTCTTAATTGGTGACGGCGATCGCACACTTCCCGCAGGAGTCGTTGTGGTAGTGGCGGTGATAGCGATAGATGCCGGTCGGCCAGGATTACCTTCCACTCCTTGACGCCAGGTGTTGATTCTGTCCGAACTGATTTGGAAGGCCTGCGAGAGTGAACCACGTCGGGAGTGCGGGTCCCGGCTGCTGACGCTGGTTCCCGTCATGATGCTGCCCGTTCTCCCGAGTAGCAACCTATCTCTGCCGAGCTTTCTCGAGAACGATGAGTTGGTTTCCCAATTGTCGTGCCGGCGCTTGGCAAAGGCACAGTCTTGGCGGAAGACCTTGATAAGGCCCGAATTATCTGTAGTGACGATAATATTGCCATCATCGTGAGCGGAGCGAGCAATGAATGCGGGTGTCTCTTCGGGTTTTCTGTTCTTAATAGAATTCTCTGATTGCGCATCGCATGCCGATGAGGCTAGATTGGCTGTCGATTCCTCCTTACTTCGTAAGGTGACAGGCGGAGGGTTACAGAGCGTGAAGATGGGGTCTTGAGAGGCTTGGAGGAGCCGGCGAGTCTTTGTTGGGGCAAAAATGGCTGTCGTCACAACGTCGGAATGGGCGTCAAAATACTCATTAGGACACTTTTCTCTCCTCTCAGACCCGGCCATCTCCCTTGACCATATGAAAGCTTTCTGGTCCTCACTGCCACTGATGATAAATGCTCCATCATCACTGAAGCTCGCTCGAATCTGGTTGCATACATTCTCGTGGCCTCTGAGTTTCACCTCGAGGGTTTTGTCCGCCAGGTTGTATATGCGGATTCGTGAATCATTCGAAGTTACTAGAAGCTTAACTTCACTGTTCACTCCATCGGGCGAAAAATTCATCGTCTGTATGCCCGTTATCTTGCTCCCCTTGGCATTCTTGCCGCGTGAGGACCGTACGTGTAGCTGGCTAAGGTACTTGAGTCCCTCGGTCTCGTAGAACATACAGAAACCGTGAAAGCTTCCGGCAATGGCAGTCTTGCCATCAGGAGAGAACCCCACAGCCGTGATAATGTCGGTTAATTGACTCGAGTATGCGACAGCTTTATCGGGTATGCTCCACAGCCTTAAGCTGGAGTCGAGAGACCCCGCCAGAAAGAAGCGGTCGTCTCGGGGATGAAAAGCAATGGATGCAACAAAGTCTCTATGTCTGAATGTACACAAACACTCACGTCGGTTCATGTGCCAGAGTCTCACGGTCTTATCCATGGATGAAGATAGAAGAAAATTGTTCTTGCTCCAGCTTAAATCTAGAATGTCGGCCTCGTGCCCCGTGAACTCGCGGGCTGGTTTCGAGCGAAAAACAGGCGCACTGAGACGCTCTTCTTTCTCCGTGTCGGCATTCTCTTCGTCATCATAGGCCCTGCGATCCTCTTCCGTGGCAATCACCACCCAGACTCGTAAAACGCGATCTCGGCCACCAGTAGCGAGGAACCTACCATCTTGGCTGAATTCAACCGCCCATATGGGACCACCCAAGGCCGGGTCGACTTTGGCATGTTGCGAAGAGGGGGCTTCCTCAATTGGGGGTTCGACTTGTCCAGGAGGTGGCGAGGCACTTGTCCCTAGCAATTCCTGCGCGAGAAAGACACGGTTGAATTCCTTATCCTTTTTATATTGGGCATGAACTCGAATATAGCGTGGCGGCTCCTTATGGTGAGGGATATAAACGGCCGAGGAGAAGGCGAGGGCGTCAGCACCTTCAGTCCTCTGTTCACTGAGCTCGGATTCGTTATCCACAATATCGTCATCCTTTCTCTTGCCACCTATCATGCTCCATCGACTCAGGAAAGAAACGCCTTTTCTACGACAAAACAACAAAGAGGAATTAGCAGTCAGCTCTACTGTGCTTTAGGTAGCGCACACACTTCTTGTCTCTACCCGAATCGGGTTGAATAGTAGAGAGCTTATTAGGAGTGTCGCGGCCGGGACGCGATATTGATTCATTGGAAGGGCTCTCTGGACGTGTGGGATTCAGCAGTCGCGAAGTAATGGAGCGCTCTGTGTTGGTTCTCGTGAAGATGTGCTAGAGATGATCGATTGTATTAGTACAATTAAGACGAAGCACGAGATGACAACATCAGCACCAACACCAATAACAGTAACAATAGCAGTAGCAGTAGCAGTAGCAGTAGTAGGGGTAGGAGGGAGCTCTCGGCGTACGTGGGACAAAGGGTCTACGGAGGACGAGGGATGGGCAGACGACGTGGTTCGTCCATTGGAAGCGGTTCTTTGCTCTCGGGAGTCTTTAATAGAGTCTCTGGAATTCCTCGGTTCTTTGACGGTGTCCTTTGAGACAGCCGAGATAGCATCCTTCCGAGCAGATTTCGCTCTCTCCTTCTTAGCCGGAGTTAGCGTAGGTGCTGGTCGTGGTGGAGTGTCGGTGCCTAGAATCGGCCAGGGTCAACCACCGTCAGCACGCAGCTTCTATCCATCTTCTCTTTACCCGATAGAGTAACGCGTCCGGAGAGGGACGGCGGGGATACGCACCGACATTAACATTGCTAGAGAGCACCGCCGTCTGCGATGGAGGAATGGGGCCATCTGTGCTGGGCAGACGGGGCTCGGGCGTGTTGGCGCTGTTCGTCGTGATGGTCGCGGTGGCTGGGGCAGCGCTGGGACGCGCGCGGCCATCGTGGGACGAGAGGGGCGGCTGCGGCGGCGGCGGCGGCGGCGGCGGTCGTGGTCGATCAGACAGGGAAGAGGCAGGGCGGTGTCTTGGAATGTCGCTGCCTTGGGCCGTCAGAGGAAAGGTCGGCGACATGTTCCGTCATCCCCTCTCATCGACCTAGTCTACACGATGTCGGCTGTGTTTCGTGGGACAGAGTCCGAGTCGCAGACGCACTCTTGATGACAGATACGAGGGGTTTTTTTCTCTTCGCGGTACCAGTAGTAGTGCTGTGGAAACAGATCTAGAATTAGCACAGCAACGCGTTTATGTCGTTCTGTAGCGCGGTAGGGTAGGTACCGGAAAGTAGATCGATGTCATCGATGTAACGTCGGCTGGTGAGGCATACATAACAATCTATGTTCTTTCATCCGTAGTACTACTAACGAGCATGCGTAGCTACCTACTTAGGTACTTAGTTTGGAGCATCGAATGTGATTGGGCAAAGGAGGGTTGTGTTGGTGGTTAAATCGCTGACCACCCTACCACATGAGGTAAGTATTCTACCTATCTAGGTAGATAAGATTAGAGGGGAGCTATGACGTAGCTAGAATCCGCGGGGAGTCTCGAGTCCCTGCAGCTCTGCATCTGGTGTTCTCATTCCCATACCTACCTAATTCGAGCTTGAGGTCGCGAAATCATGCACGTCTCCATTGGTTTCCCGGCATGTCACCCCATCCAACATGTCAGTTCATCGTCACGTTACGTGTCACTGCTAGAGACTGTGCATGAACGTATCACGGTCTCGTGCAAAGGCAAAGGATCGTATTGCAACACATGTGGCCATCGCAACAATACTCCAGGAGATGAGATTGGAGGCATTGAAATTTAATCAGATTTCATATTATCATTTCCTGGTCGCCAGCTTCTTGGTCAGCGTTAGTTTGCTCGGCCTCGTCGTCTTCGTCTAGATCAAGCATGGGGTATGTGAGGAGGGCAGCGATGCCTCCCAACGCATCCAATCGCTGCCCACTTTCGTGATCACTACTTAGGATCCTGGCATCTCCGCCATCCTCCTTGACCTTGTCCACCATTGATACGTAGCGTTTCCGCGTCGCGATATCGAGGCTTCGGAATAGCGAGTTGTTGATAAGCAACACTCCGCCACCTCGGCCAACCGCACCCTCTCGAACTGCCTTCTCTACCGGCCCCGTGCCATACCACGCCCGGCCGTCGTCTTTGCGCAGTCGTTCGAAGAAGTCGTCCATGAACCTGGTCTCCTTGGAGAACTTCATGTCCTTCATCGTGGCCGTGACCTCGGGGCTCTTGAGAATCTCGTTGAGGCTGTGCAGGTGACCCGAGCTCGAATGCACCACCGTCGCCTGCTTCGCCATCGCAGACATAGTCTTATCACCCCTACGTGTCCCCTCGTCGGCGATGTACTTTTTAAAATCACCGGCCACGAAACCGGGACTGGCTAGTAGCAGTGGACGTGGGTTTGAGAAGTCGATGGATCTCGTCAAGGTGGACATGGTCTTATCAAAGAAGCGGCGCATGCCCGAATCCTGGTCGGAGCTGGCCGATCGCTTCTTGGGTATGGTGCTCTCGACGCGCTGCTTGAGGACGGTGCGGAATTCGGTAATGAGGCAGATGTTGGCCATGCCCTCCTGCATGACGATGGCGGCGACGGCACCGTCCCTGTCCTGCTTCAGGGCATCTGACAGCGTCTCTCTCGCGACCGAGTCCCAGCCGTACTTCTTCCAGAGGGTGAAGGGTCGGTTGAGCTCGAGGTCGAGGGTGTGGTACTGTCCGATGTTGACGAAGGCGTTCTCGACGATGACCGTGCCCGAGACATGTAGCTTCGAGGCGGCGGGATCGAAGAAGGTGGAAGTGACGCGAATGGTCAGGTCGGTATGGACGCGTTCGGAAACAGTGCTGCCCGTCTTAGACTCGGTGGTGACCTTACGGATGGCGTGGGCCTTGATGACGTCCTCGGGGCCAATCAGGTTGTTGGCATGCCACTGTCAGGGAGAGGGAGAGAGTGTGTTATTATTGGCATTACTCCGATGTATCAACGACGGTTCTTGTGAGTTACCATATCTTCTGGGTCGATGGGGAGCAGCGTCACACTGCCCTCGCCAACCTCCTCCAGACGTTGCGATGTCTTGGAACCGACAAGCTGCATGATGGTGACCACAGAGTTGTCGTGCTGATGGGGATGCAAAAAGGACGCGAGTAGGATAATGATGTATTGGTTGATTATTCAGGTAATGTAGTTTTGTTGAGCTAATGATGCTAGTCCCGAAGAACAAGAGGTGTATAATTATCAGTGGAACTTATATTCTACCCCTACCACTACTACCTACTAAAGTTACCCCACACTTGTAACATGCCTACATACGCATATACAATCTAGCGTACTTAACATAAGCACTACATAGTAGTAACGCATCTCCCACTTGACTTGGCCACCCCATTGAATGGGCCACCTAGGCTTAGCGTACCGGCTCACCCACTAAGCATACAGGGGTACTTAAAGGCAATTACAGCTAATTTGGAATAACTTCACCGATATTAATCGTACAGCAATATAATTAGTATTTTTGGAATCCTTATTGAAAAACGCATATAGTAGTATTTTCTATAATTTTGTAGCTATTTTTGCTGCAGCGGTATAACAAACCACGCTAAATTTTAGCGTGGTTTTTTATGCAGCCTTTAATAAAATAGCTACAAAATTATAAAAAATACGATTAGATGCGTTTTTAAGTTAGAATCCCAAAAATACCAATCATATGGCTGTACGATTAATATTGGTGAAGTTATTCCAAAATGACTGGAATTGCCTTTAAGTATTCCGCTATAGAAATTTGGTGTAAGTGGTACGCCAAGCCTAGGTGGCCCATTCAATGGGGTGGCTGTGGCTTCTAGGCAGCACAAGCCATGGTGTACACCGTGCGACAGTTGCTATACAGAAACCTAAAGAGCACAGACCAGCCTTACCTAAATTAGTAGTATTTATACATAGTTTTTTAGTACTATACTTAAAAAATGTTTTTTTTTTAATATTTACTTTTTTAAGTATAAATTTAATTTTATATAGTAATTATAAAGTTTTAAGCTAATATTTAAAAAGTATAAATAGCTATTTAAGCAGTTTTATAATATTATATTTTAAATAAACCTTTATATAATATATTAATATTTTATTTATTTTTTATTTTATTTTTTTAATTTTATTTTTATTTTATATATTTTAATATTAATTTAATAAAATAGCTAAAAATAATAATAAAACTATAAAGCTTAGCTTTAAAAGTAATAATTTAATTAAACTAATAATTAATAATATTATTAAAAATATTTATAAATATATTAATTAATTTATAGTTAATTTATAATTATAATTTAATAAAATTAAAGCTATATTAATAAAAATATAATAAAAACTAAATATAATATTAAAAAAACAAAAACTAAAAAATAAAATTAATAATTTAATAAATAAGCTTATTAATTTAAAAAATAATTAAATATTATATATAAAATAATTAATTAATATAATAAATAATAAAAAGCTTAAAAATTTAACTTTTAATTTTTATAAGTATTTTAAGCTTAATAATTTATAAATTAAGCAAAAATAACACATTTAAACTATTTTTTTAAATATATTTTTATTAAGTAATATTATTTAGTTAAATAGTTATAAAGTAAAAAACAAAGTAATATTTTTAGTAATATTATAATTAATAAAAGCAAATTATATAACTTTTAATAAAATTAAAAGCATTTAAAATTGCTTAATTTAAACGTTAATATTATATAAACTATAGCTAAAAAAAGTTATAATAAAATTAAAAAAAGATTTTTATTAAGTAGTTTTATTTGTTTATTATTATAATATTAATTAAGTAAACTTTTTAAAAGCTATAATTTAAATATTAATTAAATATAATATATTTTATAGCTTATTAATAATATTT
>MU400710.1:0-75131 GCA_022578965.1 Xylaria sp. FL1777 | reverse complement strand
TATTTTTTTAGTTATTATATTATAAAGCGCTTTAAAAACTAATAATTAATAAAAGCTAAAGCAACAAATTTTTTTTTTTTTTTTTTGTTTTTTTATTAATTGTTTTTTTTTTTTTTTTGCTAATTATATAAGTTTATATAACTAAGTTATAATATATAAAACTATTTTTTTTTGCTTAAAATTAAGCGTGTTTTTTATCGCTTTTTTTTTATTAGTTTTATATTTATTAGTTTTATAATAGCTAGTTTATTAGCATTTTTTTTATTATTACGCTAAAAATATAAGTTTTTATTTTATTTTAACGTTTTTTAAATAGCTTAATAGTTTAGTGTTAGTATAAATTATTATTGGTTTTTTTTAAAAATGTATAAAAACAAAAAAAAACAAAAATAAAAACTGCTTATTAGTTTTAATTATTTAAGTTTATTTTATTGCACTAATGTTTACATATAAGTTTTTTTATTTTTAATTGCTTTATTATTTTTATTTAAAACAAAACAGCTTTTTTTGCTTTTAGTTTAAATTACTTAATATTTAATAAAAACTTTAAAACTACTAAAAAGCAAAAAACATTATTATTACATTTTAAAAAATTACTAGTTTATATTTTATATGCTTAAATTATTAATAATAATTTTAAGCTATTATTAAGCAATAATAAATATTTAATAAAATAATAAGCGTTTAAATAAAGTTTAAAGTAAGCTTAATAAAAACAAAATCTTGCTATAAAAAATTAAGCAGAATTATTTAATTATATAAAGCTAAAAAAATAAAAACTAAAAGAAAAACAAAAAAAAATTTAATAATTTAATATTAATTATTTTTATTTTGTATATTTTTAAGTTTTTTGTTATAAAAGTTTTATATATTTGCTTTTATAAGTATTATAACTTAACTTTTTATATAATAACTATTTTTTTTTTATTATATTTAAAAAAAAGTTTATAAATTATATAATAAAAAAAATAATTGCAAATTATATTAAAAAAAGCATTATTATATAAATAAATCATTTAATTTTTTTATTTTATTTTACTTTATATAACTTATTTAATTTATTTTTTAGTTATTTTTTTTAAATATTTAAGCATTATATTAATTTTTTAAGTAATATTAAATTATTGCTTATTAATATTATATTATTATTAATAACCTGCTATGTTGCTTTGTAGCGCGGTTTTTTTACCTGTGTACTTATAGGTAAAACTATACAAAAAGCTAAATAAAAACCCTATGCAACAATGTTTACGCTGCTACTTCGAAGTTCTTTTACTTTATAATAACTAGTTTTTATTAACTAGCTTACTAAATAAAAAGTAATAGTTAAAAAATAAAAAAACTTTTTTTAAAGCTTTTAAACTTTTTGCTTTTTTAGGAAACGTATAAAAGCTTTTTTTTTGTTTTTTAGAACTTTTAAAAAAGCACTTTTACTTTTTTTGCTAGGTTTTTCTTTATTTTTTGCTTTTTTTTTTCTTTTTTTATTTCTTTTTATTTTAACTGCTTTATTATATATTGTTATTTTATTAGTAATAAATAGTTACTTTGTAATATTACTTGCAGCTTTAAGCTTTTTTATAGCTAGTTATAAATTTTTATTAGTTTATAATAGCTTAGCTATAAAGCTTTTTTATAGCTGCTTTTTTTTGTTCTTTAATAAGTTATAATATAAAACTATATATTAAAAAGTTTTTTTTTTTTTTGCGCATTTATAAAAAAACATAAAAAAGCTTAAAACTTTCTTTTTATGTAAAAATGCTTTTAGTTTTATTTTTTTAATGCATATTTATATTATTATAGCTGCTTTATGCTTTAGTAATTTGTTATATTTTTTAAAAGCTTTATTTTTGCTAAGCTTTTGCTTAATTATTATTAAATAACTATTGCTTGTTTTAATTTAGCTTTATTTATTTATTTATTTTTTTTTTAGTGCAATTTTAAGTTTTTTTTTTTTTAATTATTTTTTTTGCTAAAAGTTTAAAGCTAACATTAAATTTTTTTAGCTATGCTTTTTTTATTGCTTATAAGCTTGCTTTTTGTTTAGTTTTTAGCTTTTTAAGCTTTTATGTTTTAAATAAAGGTTTTAATTTTTTTTATTGCTTTTTAAATTAATTTTTTAGCTGCTAAGCTTTTTATATAATGCTTGCAAGCTATTGTTTTATTGCTAAAATATAAATTAATAAAAAAAAATTTTATTTTAGTTTTTAAGTGCTTTATTTTAGTTGTTTTAAAAGTTTTAGCTATACGTTTAAAATATTTATTTTAAGTTACTACTAATAAATTAATAATGCTTTTTGTTTTATTTTTTTTAAAGTTTTTATGTTAAGTTATTATATTATAAGCTAAAGTGCTTAATATTATTATAATATATATTTGCTTTATTTTTGCTATATTACTGCTATATATAAAGTTTTATAGCTTAGTTACTATATATAACTAAATGCTTAGTTTTTTTTTAAGCTTTACTAAGTGTTTTTTTTATTTTATGTTTTTATTAAATTATATTTTTAAAAACTTTGCGTTATTTTTTAAGTATACTATTATATTAAAAAAGTATATTATTTATATAAGCACTATTTTATTATTAAAAAAATATATTAATTTACTTTTTTGCAATATAAACTTTATTTTATGTTGTTTTGTTTAGCTTTTATATATTTTTTATACTGCTTTTAAAGCTTTATAGTTTTGCTTTATATTTAGGTTTGCTATAATAAAGTTAGTATTATTAGTAAAGCTAATTATTATTAGTGTTTAATATATAACAAAATTATTATAAAGTATTAAAATATATAAAAAAAAAAAAAAAATAAAAGCAAGAACTTTTAAAAAACTTTAGCTTTTAGTACTATTAGCTAAAACATTGCTTTATTAAAGCAAAAATGCATTATATAGTTTAATATAAAAAAATTTATTTATATAACTATTTAAAAAAAAAGCCTTTTTATTACAAAATATATATTATTTTTTTTTTATTAATTGTATTAAAAGCTTTTATAATGTTTAATTATAGTAAAAATGTTATGCTTTTTTTATTAATTGCTTTTTTTGCTATTTTTAATACTAATTTAATAGCTATGTTTATTAACTTGTTTTGTTTGTTATTTATTTAGTTATTTAGCAAGAAATCTTTTTGCTTAGCTATTTTTGCTATATAGTAATATAGCTTTTTTTTTAGTACTTTTTTTATTATATAAATAAACATAATAACACGCTATTTTTTAGCTGTTTTTTTAGTTTTTTTTAACTTTTTAGGTTTAAATATAATTACTACTTTTGCTTGCTTAAATTGTACTAAATAATACTTTAATAAAAAGCTAGCAAAATATAGTATTGCTATTTTTTTTGCTAAAACAAGTTTATAAGCTTTAAAAAAGCTATTAAATAATAAGTTATTTTTTAGCGCTTTTTATAGCGCTAATTTTTATATTAGCAATATTATGTTTTTTTTTTATATTAATATTAATTATAAACTTTTAATAGCTATTATAAATTAAGTTTTTTTTAAATATATTAAATAAGTTTATTAATAGTATAAAAAAAAAGCGTTTTATTAATAAAGCCGTTTTTTTTTAAAAATATTAGTAAAAAGCACTTTACTTTTTATTTATTTTAGTAGTAAAATTGCAGTAATTTTTAAAGCTAGCTTATAAGCAAACTTTGCTTATTTAATTAAGCTTTATAATAACTTAAAATCTTTAAATACTTTTATAAATACTTGTTTTTAGCTACGTTTTTATGTTTTTTTTACTTTATTATTAAAGGCTTTTTTTTTCTTTTTAAAAGCTTATTACGCTGCTTTAGTTTTTTTGCTTTAAAATTTACAATATGCTTATTTTGCTTTTTTTTTTATTTTAATTACTTTTAAAAACTACTAAAGTAATATTTAATGTTTTTTTTTTATAGTTTTTTTAAGCGTTATTTTATTTGCTATTTTTACTAATTATTAAATTAAAAAGTTAAAAGTATTATTTAACTTGCTAAATATACGTAGCATATATATTTTTATAATAATAGCTTTTGCTTTTATAGCTACTTTGTTTTTATTTTTATTTTAAGTGCTTTAAACTAACATGGTTTTTGCGTTTATACCTCTTTAGCTATATTATTTCTTTATTAATTATAACTTTTTTTACTTTTTTTAATACAAACTTAGAATTTTAGTTTAAAGCAACTATGTTGATTTTCCTGCTTACGTTTTTATTTAAAAAATAACAAACTATAATTTATTTATGCAGTAACTTTAAATCTGTTTAAAGTTATACTTAATTAATTAATTATTATATTTTATATATAGTTATATTTTTTGTGTATTTTTTTAACGCTTAGTTTTTATTACATTGCATACTATAGATTTTTTAACTAAAATATTGTTTTTTTTACTATTGTTTTTTTTGCAATTATTTTGTTTGCTTATATAATTTATTATATTAGCATTTATGCTACTTTTTATATTTAAATTAATTAACTTTTTTAATACTACTTGTATTACTTTTAACTTTAAAAGTAATTTAAATTATAAAAGTAATAATTTAAATAAAAAATCTAATTTTATACGTTAGCAATAAGTTATAATAAATATGCAAAAGTATTAATATTATAATTATAATTAAAGCTATAATTTTTATTAGTTTTTAAAAAAATAGCTTTTATTGCAAATTGCAATTAATAATTAATTAAAGGTATAAATGCGCAAAATAGTTAATATATTAAAAAACCTTAATGTTTAATAACGTTTTTAAAAAGCTAATATTTAAATAAAATTTAAAAAAAAACAATATAAGTTATAATATTATTAATATTTTTATATTTTAAAACAAGGTTTTTATTTTATTTAAATAATTAGCTTTTATTAAATTTAATTTTAAAGGATTTAAAGCTTTTAATAAAAAGTTTTACTAAATTAAAAATGTTTATAATATATAACAAATTAAAAGGTTATTTTATTTTTTTTAGTTTTAAATCTAAAATGCATTTTTATATTTTGCTGCCTTTTTTTTAAGTATTTTTAGAAATTAGCAAACTAAACATAAATTTTATAACGTAATTAAAGCTAATATATTATTTTTTTATATTATTAAAACATATATAATTATAGCTTTATTATTAACTATATATATACTTTTAATAAGCAATTTTTTATAGCAATTTATTAATATTTATTTTTATAGTAATAAAACATAAACTTAAATAATTAATACTTTTGCTTAATTTAAAATATATATTAGCTATAAGTTTATTTTAAAACAGCTAAATAAAATAATTAAACAAAGTTATATATATAGTAATTAATTAACTAATGTTTTAATATTTAAATTAATAAATATATAGCTTAATTTAAAGTATATTATTTATAACTTAAATACTATATTTATATATAATAATTTTAACTTTAAAAATAATATTTAAAATTTAAATATAAATTATAAAAATATTATATAAAATTTAACTAATTATTTTATAATTATTAGTTTAAATATGCTTAGCTTATTTATATAGTTATAATAGTATGCTATTCTTTCTTTTAAAAAAAAATAGCTTTTTTTTATTTAATGTTAACTTTAGTTTATATAAATAAAACAACTAATTATTTATTAGTTTATATTATTTGTTTTTTATTTAAATTATTATATTTAAAAAGGTTTGCTTTATTTTTAAATATTGCATAACTATAAAATAATATTAGCTATATTTTGCAAACTTTTGCTATTTATAAAAACAAAAAAAAAATATCTAAAGTATATTAAGTTTATAATATTTTATTTTGCATTGTTTTAAATTATTAAAACTATAATAAATAATTTGCAATAATATATAAAAATTAAAAAACTATATTTTTTATTTAAGTTATAATAACTACTTAAATAAAAGCAAGCAATATATATATTTATTATTAATAACCTGCTGTGCTGCTTTGTAGCGCGGTTTTTTTACTTGTGTACCTATAGGTAAAACCGTACAAAAAGCTAAATAAAAACCTTATGCAACAATATTTATGCTGCTACTTTAAAGTTCTTTTACTTTATAATAACTAGTTTTTACTAATTAGCTTGCTAAACAAAAAATAATAGTTAAAAAGCAAAAAGACTTTTTTTAAAGCTTTTAAACTTTTTGCTTTTTTAAAAAGCGTATAAAAGCTTTTTTTTTGTTTTTTAAAACTTTTAAAAAAGCGCTTTTGCTTTTTTTGCTAGTTTTTTTTTTATTTTCTGCCTTTTTTTTTTTCTTTTTATTTTTTTTTATTTTAACTGCTTTATTATATATTGTTATTTTATTAGTAACAAGTAGCTACTTTATAATATTATTTGCAATTTTAAGCTTTTTTATAGCTAGTTATAAATTTTTATTAGTTTATAGTAGCTTAGCTATAAAGCTTTTTTATAGCTGCTTTTTTTTGTTTTTTAGTAAGTTATAACGTAAAATTATATGCTAAAAGGTTTTTTTTTTTTTTGCATATTTACAAAAAAGCATAAAAAAGCTTAAAACTTTTTTTTTATATAAAAACGCCTTTAGCTTTATTTTTTTAATGCATATTTATATTATTATAGCTGCTTTATGCTTTAGTAATTTGCTATATTTTTTAAAAGCTTTATTTTTGCTAAGCTTTTGCTTTATTATTGCTAAATAACTGCTGCTTGTTTTAGTTTAGCTTTATTTGCTTATTTATTTTTTTTTTAGTGCAATTTTAGGTTTTTTTTTTTTTAATTACTTTTTTTATTAAAAGTTTAAAGCTAGCATTAAATTTTTTTTAGCTATATTTTTATTATTACTTATAAGCTTGCTTTTTGTTTAATTTTTAGCCTTTTAAGCTTTTATGCTTTAAATAAAAGTTTTAATTTTTTTTATTGCTTTTTAAATTGACTTTTTAACTACTAAGCTTTTTATATAATGCTTATAAGCTATTGTTTTATTACTAAAATATAAGTTAATTAAAAGAATTTTTATTTTAGTTTTTAAGTGCTTTATTTTAGTTGCTTTAAAAGCTTTAGTTATATATTTAAAGCATTTATTTTAAATTACTACTAGTAAGTTAATAATACTTTTTGCTTTATTTTTTTTAGAGTTTTTATACTAAGTTGCTACGCTATAAGCTAAAATGCTTTGCATTATTATAACGTATATTTGCTTTGCTTTTGTTATACTACTGCTTTATATAAAGTTTTATAGTTTAATTATTATATATAATTAAATGTTTAATTTTTTTTTAAGCTTTACTAAGTGTTTTTTTTATTTTATGTTTTTATTAAATTATATTTTTAAAAACTTTATGCTGTTTTTTAGGTATACTATTATGTTAAAAAAGTATATTATTTGCATAAATGCTGTTTTACTGCTAAAAAAATATATTAATTTGCTTTTTTGCAGTATAAACTTTATTTTATATTATTTTATTTAGCTTTTATATATTTTTTATGCTGCTTTTAAAGCTTTATAGTTTTGCTTTATATTTAGGTTTGCTATAATAAAGTTAATATTATTAGCAAAGCTAATTATTATTACCTTTTAATATATAGTAAAGTTGTTATAAAGTATTAAAATATATAAAAAAAAAAAAAAAAATAAAAGCAAGAACTTTTAAGAAATTTTAGCTTTTAGTGCTATTAGCTAAAATATTGTTTTATTAAAGCAAAAACGCATTATGTAGTTTAATATAAAAAAGTTTATTTATATAATTATTTAAAAAAAAAAGCTTTTTTGTTATAAAATATATATTATTTTTTTTTTGTTAATAGTATTAAAAGCTTTTATAATGTTTAGCTATAGTAAAAATGCTATACTTTTTTTACTAATTGCTTTTTTTGCTGTTTTTAATACTAGTTTAATAGCTATATTTATTAATTTGTTTTGTTTATTATTTATTTAATTATTTAACAAAAGACTTTTTTGCTTAGCTACTTTTACTATATAGTAATATAGTTTTTTTTTTAGTACTTTTTTTATTGTATAAATAAGCATAATAAAATGTTATTTTTTAGCTATTTTTTTAGTTTTTTTTAACTTTTTAGGTTTAAATATAATTATTATTTTTGCTTGCTTAAATTACATTAAGTAGTACTTTAATAAAAAGCTAGCAATATATAATATTGTTATTTTTTTTGCTAAAGTAAGTTTATAAGCTTTAAAAAAGCTATTAAATAATAAGTTGTTTTTTAAGGCTTTTTATAGCGCTAATTTTTATATTAATAATATTATGTGTTTTTTTTTGTATTAATATTAATTATAAACTTTTAGTAGCTATTATAAGTTAAGTTTTTTTTAAGTATATTAAACAAGTTTACTAGTAGTACAAAAAAAAAGCGTTTTGTTAATAAAGCTATTTTTTTTTTAAAAGTATTAGCAAAAAGCAGTTTATTTTTTGTTTGTTTTAGCAGTAAAATTATAATAATTTTTAAAGCTAGCTTATAAGCAAACTTTGCTTATTTAATTAAGCTTTATAATAACTTAAAGTTTTTAAATGCTTTTATAAATGCTTGTTTTTAGTTATATTTTTATGCTTTTTTTATTTTATTACTAAAAGCTTTTTTTTTTTTTTAAAAGCTTATTATGCTGCTTTAGTTTTTTTGCTTTAGAACTTATAGTATGCTTATTTTGCTTTTTTTTTTTGTTTTAACTACTTTTAAAAACTACTAAAGTAATGCTTAATGTTTTTTTTTTATAATTTTTTTAAGCGTTGTTTTATTTGCTATTTTTACTAATTGCTAGATTAAAAAGTTAAAAGTATTATTTAGCTTACTAAGTATATACAACGTGTGCATTTTTATAATAATAGCTTTTGTTTTTGCAGCTGCTTTATTTTTGTTTAATTTAAGCTAGTTTTATTTTTTTATTTTTTTTAAGTATTTTTGCAAAGCTGCCTTTAAATTAATTATAACTTTTAATGCTTTATAATTAAAACTTAGCTATTTTAAGTTTTTTTAGTAAATAGTAGTTAAGTTGCTAAATATTTATATTAAGTTTATTATTAAGCTTTTTTATTTATGCTTTGTTTTAGTTATTTTTTTTTAAAAAATAACTAGCATAAAATTTTATTATATAGTAAACTTAAATAATTTATTTGTTTTTTAGCTTTTTTTGCTTTTTAAGTTTTATAATAAGTAATAAAAGTTAAAGTTGCTTACAAATATATAGCGCTTTTTTAGTTTGCTTGCTTTATATATTTTTTAAATTAAACTACATTAAACTGTTTTTTTTTGATTTAATAAATATATTAACTATAGAAATATTGTTAAATTATTACTGCTTATTATAACTTTTGCTTAGTTTTTATTAGCGTTTTTTGTTAGCGTTTTTATTGCAATTTTTTTGTTTATATATAATGCAGCTTTGCTTTTTAACTAAATAACTTAGTAGCTATTACTATTAAAGCAATATATATTGTTATATTTATTAATTATTAGCTTTTAAACTGTTATATAATTAAAACTATTATTTTATAGCGCATATATTATATTGCTTTTAAATTTTGCAATGTTTTAAAAAGCAATGTTATATATTATTAAGTTAATAAAAATAAATTTTTGCTTATATTGCTAGTTTGCTATTTTTTAGTTAGTAATTTTTTTTTATTTAGCTTTATAAATATTAATACTATCAGTATTTTTAAACTATTTTTATTTATTTTTTTGCTTGTTACTGCTGCTTTTTTAGCACTTTAAAAGCTTTTAAGTTATAATATATATGCTGCTTTTGCTTTGTTTTTTTGTTTAACTTTTTTTTTAGCAAGCTTTATTTTATGTTATGTATGCTTTTTTGCAATTTATGCATTTTTGCTTTGTTTTTTGCGTTTTTATTAAGTAGCTTTTTTTACTTTTTTAGTACTTTAAAGCTAAATAATAGCTATACTTTAAGTTTTTGCAGCAATATTTAGCTATATAACTATATTTATAGCAGTTAAAGTACTATATAACTTTAAGCTTTATAGTAAAAAGTTTGCAGTTAAATAGCTAAGCTTTTTATAAAAAGCTATTTTTATATATTGTTTTAGCTGCTATAATACTGCTTATATATAATAATATTAACGTAAATCTAGCTTTTATGTTTTTAAATAATATTTTTTTGTACTTTATAACTTTAAAGTATTTATTATGTAATAATTGCAGTAAATCTTTATTTAAGTGTATTGCTTTAACTTGTTTTACTAAAACGCTTTTTATTATTAGTGCTGCTTTTTTTTGTTATACTTTTAACTTTTTTCTAAAGGCTTTTATAATTTACTTCTTTTTTTTAGCTTTTTAAAGCATTGCTTTTTTAAAAGTAATTATTATATTCTTGGTATATAGCTTTTTAGTAGCAATTATATTACTGCTTATAAACGCTATATTTACTGCTTTAATAATATTAGCTAATATTTTGTTTTTAAAGTTATTAGCTTGTTTTTTAACTTTAATTAGCACTTTTTTGTTTTGCTTAAATAATATTGCTTTATTATTATAAGCTAGCTATAAAGCTATAATTTATGCTTAAAATTTTAGCGTATTTATATTTAATAAAGTTTATTAAAAAAGCTTTTAAACAGTATTTTTAATGCTTTTTTAGTTAGCTTTTATAGTAGCATTTAAGTTATAGCAAGTTATAAGTGTATTAAAGTTATTTTTGTTGTTAGGCTTTATACTTTGTTAGTTTTCCTGGGTTTTTTTTAACGTATGCGTTATTTGCGCTTTTTTTGCGTTTTTTTAGAAAAAAATTCTTTTTGCTATTTTTTTTTCTGTTAGCAGCTATAGTACTAGTTTTATAATTTTGTTAACTATTTTTTATATACTAGGAAATTTATTAGCTTTATGTTTTTTATTAAAACGTTATTGCTTTATAGTTATATTGCTAGTAGGTTTTAGTAGCGCGTTAGTTATATTTTTAACAAATAAGTTATATAATACTATTTTTTTGTTTTTTGTTATATTTGCATTCTGCAAATAAAGTATAACTTATTTAGTAAGTAAAAGTTGCTACGCTAATTCTAGCGATTTTAATTATTTAATGATTAAGCTTAAACTCATAAAGTTATAGTCAAGTGTAAAGAATTCAAAAAAGGTCCTATAAATAGCAATATATATATTTATAAATAATAAATGCTTCTTATATTAGCTTTTTTTTATATTGCGTTAAATTTTATTTAACTAATTTCTTAAACTTTTTAAAATCTTTTTATAAAATATAACATATAATTTTTTAGCTATAAGCAATATATTAAAAAAAATAAAGTTTAATACTATTAAGCTTTATTATTACTATATAATAAGTTTTATGTTTATATTTTAGCGTTTTTAATTTATAATTTAGTTAAATTTAGTATACTATTTTTTAATTAAGTTTAATTAAACTATATTTAAATAGCATTAAAAAGCATAAATTTTATATTACTTAAGCAAAAAATTGCAGCTTTATAGTTTTAATAGTTAAAATATACAAATTAAACAAAAAAATATACTTAAAATAAAAATAAATTAATTAATATTAAGTTTTAAAGCTATTATTAATATATAAATATAATAAAATATTTATTTATAATAATTATAGCAGTTTAGCTTAATAACTATAAAATATTATATTAAATTATTTTTTACTTTTTTATTTTTTTTTATAAAAAAAATCTAGTAATTATAAATTAAAAATATTATATTTTGCTTAGTTATTTTATTTTAATGTTATAAAACTAAAACTTATAATAAAAATATTATAGTTAAGCTTTATTTAGTATACTACAACTAAAAGCAAATAAAAAGCTATTAATTAAGCTTTAAAGCATATTAATAATATTTTTATAATTAATATAAAAAATAACAAAAACTTTACGTAAAATGTTTTTGTTATATTTAATTAATTAGCTATTATAAGCTTTTATACTGCTTTAATTTATAGTAATATAAAATAGGAATTAATATAAACACATGAAGAATTAATACAAACATATAATCTTATAAACACATAATGCTTTTATTGGCTTAATTAAAAAATGTTAGTGCATACTGTTTTTTCTTATATACTTAATGTTGTTCATTTTCTATTTCTCTTTATACATTCTGTTAATTTAATTCTGTTTATATTTTACATTTTATGCTTTTTACTTTGTTAATACTAAAAACATATTTATTATACACTTTAATTTTATAATACTAATTAACTTTTATATTATACGATGTTTTTTGAACTTCTTAAGCCTTAGTTGTTGCGTAAGCGCGCTTTTACTCTAAATAATTTATTTTATTGTTAAAAAAAACAACGCATATTTTATTACTTTTTTTTCCGTTTACTTTTTTTACGTAATAAGCTATCTGCTGCTTTTATAACTACTTTAACTTGCTAATCTTTTATATTTAGTCGTAATAGCAAAAGTATTTCTTTATTTTATAGCCTTAGTAATAATAATGCCTTTAATAATATCTTTAGTGCTTACTTTTATTTTTTTAGCACTGTTTCGCATTTATATAGCTATAAAAGACTTAATAAACTAGTATAAAAAATCCGTACTAATTATAAGATTTCCTTTAGCAATACTTTCTTTTATTTACTAAAGCTTTAATATATATAAATGTTTATGCTTAGCTTAAAAGCTGGTTTTACTTTTGTTTTTTTAAGATCTTAATTTGCTAAATTGTTTTATACTGCTAGCTTACTAACTGCTACTCGAAAAAAATTCGCATTAGCTTTACAGTTAGTTTATAAAATTATAAAAGAAAGTTAACAGCTTTTTATAAACTTAGTTTGCTTGTATAAACGCGTATACTAGTAAAAAAACAAATAAAAATAATCACTATTAAATTTAAATAGCTATAACTTTTTTTTTTTATATTTACTGCCTTAACGTTTATTAGCAAAGTTATTTGCACTAAGTTTAATTAAAGAACTATAAGTAGTAGGTTTAGCAAGCGTTAAATGTAGCCTAGTATTTAAAAGCAAAAAAGTCAATAAAAGCTAAAATAATTAAATTAATAAATACTTAATATAACCGTTTGTAGTAGTTTAATAATGTTCTATAAGTAAAAACTACTGTTATAACATATAAAATATTAATATTTAAAAGCTAATACGTTATATAAAGAGTTTATTATAATACCTGTATTAAAAAGTCTGCATAAAAATAATGCTGTTAAAAAAAGAATTAAGCTAAAAATCTAATTAGTTGCATAAAAGTAAGAAGTAGGTCTATTAAAGCAGGAAGTACTATAAAGTCCGTTTTTTAATTAAGCTAATAAAAGCATTATGTGTTTATAAGATTATGTGTTTGTATTAATTCTTTATGTATTTATATTAATTCCTTATAAAATAGTTCTTTTAAATATATTAAAATAAATAGCATATTTTTTTTTATTAATTAAAATATTATTAAATATACTTATAAAATATATATTAATAGCAATACTAAAAAACATATAAATAGCTATACTACGTTATATAATCTTTTTAATACGTTAAATTTATTAATAAAAAAAAGGCAATAATTTATTAATATTAAAATTAATAAGTTTAATATTAAAGTTATTTAATTAACTAAAGTTTTAATATAGTAAAACATATTAAGTTTAGCTAATAAAAATAAGCTATTTATTAAAAGTAATAAAAAATAGTAGCTATATATTTTTAATTATAAAAAAGCAAAAAAAAAAAAAAAAGAAACTAAAAAGCTATAGCTAAATATAAATTAGTGCAAAGTATTATATATGTTTTATTTTTTTTGCTTTTTTTTTAGCTTTTTAGAACTATTATTTGCTAGCTATTTTTTCTTATGCTTTAATAGTTTAAATTATATTAATAAATCTATAGCTAGTAATATATTTATATATATAAAAAAAGCATTTAAAAGTAATATAACTATAGTTAGTTTTATTAAAAATAATAAAATAAAAGTTATAATTATTACTAAGCATAAAGCTAACTAGCTTAACTATATATTAAGCATTTAATAAATATTTAACTGCTGTTTTGTTTATATTTTTAGTATTAATTTTAAAGTTAAACAAAGTATATTTTTAATAGCATTTTTAATATATGCTTTATTTATAAAATGTTTAACATACTTATTAAAAGCATACTAATATATTATAAAAAGCTTAATATATAAAACATAGCTATATTTTTTTTATTTATTTTATTTAAATATTTTTATAGTATTATAAACTAAAAAAAACATAGTATTTATATTAATTATTTTATTAAATATAGCAATAATATATTATTAAACTTTTTTTAGCATAAAATATTTTGTTATATTATTAATAGTAAAGTTTAAATGTTAATATAAATTTATAGAATATTTTGTGCAAAATTTTTAAAGTTTTTGCTATAAAAACTAAAAAATAGTTTTTTTTTAAAGCATAAACTACTAGCATATTTTTAATAACAACTTTAATAGTTAGCTAAAGTTATAATAATATAAATTATAGCATATTTTTTATTATATATTTTTTTGCTTTTTAATATTTTTATTATTTAGCTGCTATAAAAACTATAAAGCATACTTTTTAAAGCATTTTGCCTTTATAAATTTATATATGCTTAGCTAAATAGCTTATAGCTTATTTTTAAACTTTAGTTTAGCTTTAGTTTATTTAGCAAGCTTAACTAGCTTAAACTATTTTAGTTTAAAGTTAACTATTAAACTATTTTTATTTTTAAGCTTATTAGTTATAATTAATTAATAATTTAATAATATAAATTATATATAGCTAAACATTAAGCTTTTTAATGCGTTATTACTTATGTTTATTATAAAACGTAAATTATTTTAATTGTTTTTTAGTAGCTTTTTTTTACGTTTTAGTTTAAAAGTCTTAATTTTTTGCGCTTTTAATAAATTAAAATATTAGTAAAAAGCAAAAAAAAATGCTGTTTTTTATGTTATATTATTTTAAATAATTTAACTAAACTTTTGTAACAAGTTTAAAAAATCTCTAGAAATAACAAAGCTAAACTAAACAATATATATTATATTCTAAATATTTATTTTTATTTTAAAAACTATAGTAATAAGCATAATTTAATAAAAAAAGTCTAGCTTTATAAACTTATTATATAACTGCTATTAATTATTAAAACATATATTTATATTATATGTTTAAATAAAGCGCTTTATTTTAGTTAAAATAAACTTTAACTTTTAAAGCTATATTATTAAAGAATAGCGCGTAGCAATACGCTTTTTTTTGCTATTTATAAAAATAATAGTTTTAAAAATTAAGTATGTTATACTATGTTATATTCTACTAATTAAAAAACTTAATTGCTAGTAATTTTTTATAATAGTACTTTTTTTTATAAAATAAACAACAAAAAATATATTAAGCTAATTAATTAAAGCATAAATAAATTGTAGTTTTTTTAAACGAATATTTTGCTATTAAAATCTAGCTTTAAGCAATATAAACTTTTAAACGTTTAAGCTTAATATAATAATATAGCTAAATTATAATATATTTTATAAAACTAACGCTTTTATATAATATATATTAAAGTATATAATCTAGAAATTTTTTTATTAATAAACTATATAAAGCTTATTAATAGCTATAAACGCAATTTTTTAGTTAAATAAAAAGTTGCAAAACAAATTAATAAAATGTTTTTAAATAGCTTATTTAAGCTTAAAAATAACATATATAAAGCGTTTTAAAGCTAACTTAGCTTATATAGCATTATTTTATTAAACAGTAAAAATCTACTTTTATAACTACTTATATAATATTAATTAACTTTTATTATTAATATAGACTTAAAAAGGGACTTTATATTTATAAGGTTTAGCTATAGTAGTATTTTTACTTGTAGCTATAGTAGCTTAGCTAAATAGCTATATAAAGCTTATACTTAAGGCAATTATGTAGCAATTACTTATAAAGTCCTTTTTTTTTTAATTAACATTACACTTTTTAAGCTTAATTGCTTTACTACTTATAGTAAACCTTACTAAAGAATAAAATAAGCTTTATAATTAATACTTTATACTTTAGTCTTTTTTTTTTGCTAATAGGTTATATGCGCAAAATGTAATATAGCTTTTTTATTTACATAGTTTACTATTATTTTATTTAAATTAGTTCTTATAACATTTAAACCTTTTTTAGCAAAACTACGCAAAACAAATAAAGTTTAGCTTTTAGATTATATAAACCTTATTATTTACCTTTTTTAGATTAGTTTTTATAACATTTAAAGTGCTTTTAGCACTTATTTCGACTTTTATTTAAGTTAATCCGCTAAGATTTATGCTACTTGCAGTTAATTTGCAAGAATTTATGCTGCTTGCAAGCGTTAATCATTAATTATCTACTAGCTAAATACTTTACATACTTTATATTTATTAAATAGCTGTGCTATTTAAACACTATTACATTTAATCTTATATTAACGTTTATAGTTATATAACTTCTAGTTTTTAAAACATTAGTTCATATTACATTTAGTTATTTTTTGCTTACATTAGGTTTTTTAACACGTATAACATTTAATACATTTTACCCAATTTTATTATATTTGCGTTATATTTAATTATACTTTTAATTTTAAATTATTTGCTTTATAAAGTTATGCGATAATTTAGTAAAATAGCTAATACATAAATAGCATTAACTTAATTAAGTATAAACCTAGTTAAACTTAAAGAAATTTTTTAAGTTTTATAAACATGCTAATTTATATTTACTTATACACTTATATATTTTAACGCATTAAATTTTAGCACTACTTTATATATTTACATTTTATATTTTACGTTATTTTTTAGCTTGCGTTACTTATTGCTATTAGCTTTAATAATAAGCTAAAATAGTAAACAAAACGATTTATTAAGCAAATATTTTAATAACTTACTTTTAGATTTATAAATAGGTATTTTATTAAACTACAAAAGTTTTAAAACTAAGTTTATTATTAAAAATTTAACACTAAAACTTGCTAAAACAAGCAAAAAACTAGTTAACTTATTAAATTAGCTGCTTAAACCTTTTAAAATAAACAAAAAACTAGCTAACTTATTAAATTAACCGCTAATGTTACATATATTTTATAGTTTGCAATTACTACGTTTTATGCTTATTTTTAAACTGGTTTGTTTAAAAAAAAAAACTTAAAACTTGCAAACTATAAATGCTTTTTTGCTAAAAAAAACAGCTATAGCTAATATTAATATTAATGCTTTTTTTTTTAATTAAAAAGAAAGTTTATTGCTAACCTTAAAGCAAATAAACAATAATAAAAAAACATAATAATACTTAATAAATAAGTTAGCTAATTAAAATTAAAAAATAGCTTAAATTGTTTAAAACTAAAAAAAGCTAAACAAGAATATTTATTATAAGCTAAATTTCTTAAAAACTAGTGAAATGTTTATTAAAGATTTAAATACTTTAAGTAAGCAAGTTAATTATTTTTAAAAAATAATAAACCAAGTTATTAAAAGTAATAATTAAATAGAAAATATACTAAAAGAACTTTTAAACTATATATTTTATATTTGCAATAGTTTAGCACTATTTTTATTAAAAACACTAATGCTGCGTTAGTTAATATTAAAACAACTAGTTTTACTTTAGCTATTTTTGCTATTATTTTATATAAATATATTTAGTTTTAAATTATAATTATTTCGAAAAAACAAAGCAGCTTTATTTTCAATACTTATAATAACTACGCTTGTTAAATTAACAAGCAACTTTTATTAAAAACTACTACAAAAGTTATTATACTTAATAACTTTTAGTTTAATAAACATTAATTGTTTTTTTGCTTTTTGGTTTAACTTTAATACTAATATAATATTACGTTTATTAATTAAAACTACTTAACTAGCGGCTTTTTTAGTAGCACTTTTTGCTTAAATAGTAGCTTTTGCATTTTTTATACTATTTATTATAAACATTACAGCTAATGCAATAATAATAATTATATTACTTATAATAACTAACTTTACTTTTGTTTTTAATATAAAAGCTGCTACTTTTATACTTATATAATTAACTATATATAAAGCAGCACTTAAAAGCAATAGTTTTAATTAAAACAAACTGTTTAAGTTTTTTATTATGTACTAATAGTTTAAAAAAACAAAAGGTTACGCTTTTAATAGTTATAAAAAAAAAGCTAAAAAACATATAAATATAAACATTAATTTAAATCTAGATAATCTTTTAAATAACAACAATAGTAATAATAAAGGCAATAAATAACTTTTTTGCAAAAACGAAGTTAATTTGCTTAATTAAAGCAATTATATTAACTAAAGTGCTACTTTTAAGAAAAAATCGAACAAATTTACTATTAGCAGATTAAATAAGCTAAAACGTTTTAATATTAGCTATTTTAATTTTAATTAAAATAATCTTAAAAATGTTAGCATAATTATAAATAATAATAAATTAATTTTTATTAACATTTATTACTTTATAAATTATATTTCTTTGTTTTTTAAAAACTTAAGCATTTATAACTTTAATAAAAAGCAAATATTAAAAATGTTTTAAACCTTGTTAAAAAAAACTGCAGTAATATAATAAAATAATAAGTTAATATTAGTTATATATATAAGCTATTATATTAAAAAATTAAACAAAATATTTAACGAACTTATAATTTAATTTATAATGCTTGCTTTTAAAGCAATTTAACAATTTAATAGTACTAAGCTTACTTTAAAAAATATAGCTTAAAAAAATATAGCAATAATAACCTTTATTTAAAAAAAGCTATAATATATTAAAGCAATAAAAACTTTAACTAAAAACAATAATAATTAGCAAAATATAATAGTTTTTATTTAAACTTACATAAATATAAACATTAAATAATACTTTTATGCTTTTAAAAAAAAAAATCTTTAGTTAAATATATAACTAAAATTACTAAAGCAAAGCTAATTTTTATTACAGCAATAAAAGAAATGTTTTTTTATATACGCAAAAAAAAAAAGCAATATATATAATACTAATTGCTTTTGCTTAAAAGTTATAATTGCAAGTTTTATAAAAACAAGTATAAATATAAGTTAGAAAATCAAAATAAGTTTAGCAAAAATAATAAAAACAACAATAATAAGCCTTTATAAAAAAAAAAAAACGCAAACGTAAATATAGTTGCAAATATTATTAAAATAAATATAATAAGCATAAAAAAAATTATAACTAAGCTTATTTTGTAAACTTTAATTTTAAGTTTACTTTTTTTAAGTTTAAAGATTTAACCTTTTTTTTTTTAGAAAGCTTAAATAGCGCAGCTTTTATAGTAATAAACTATAGTAATATATATAAGTATTATAAAAAGACTTTTAATTTATTACGTAATAAAAACTAATATGCTTATAAATATACTAATTATTTATATAAACAAATTATATTTTAGTTGCTTGTTAATTTAATAACGTATATATATAAGCGTTATTATACTTTGTTTAATTCTTATAATTAGCTATTTTGCTACTTAAAAACCTGCAGTATAAACAAATTATAAGCAAACTTAGCTTTATATTAGCTAAAAATAAGCATTTTTATAAAAATTAAAAGCGCTAAATTTAAAGCTAAGCTAATTATACTTTATATATATTAAGTACTTTTAGTTATTAATACTTTAAACAACTTATTAAAATGTTTTAGCATTAAATACTTATATTTTAAAGTAAATATATATATTAAACTTAATAGTAAAAAAGTTTAAGTATGCTTAAATATAAATATATTATAAAGCATTATTACACGCAAGCTTTTTAATACCTGTAAACATATAATTAAACATTAAAAAACTTAACAAGTAAAAAAAATCAAAAGTATTAATAAAAGCTGCTTTTATTATATATTAAAAACTAAGTTTAAACTTTACTTATTAAAATATAATAATTATAAATTTTTTAAGCTTTTATAAATTAAAAAAAAAGCTTAAGTAATTAAAAAAAACATAACACTTTGTTTTTTGCTAAGCATTAAATATTTAGATCTTTAAAGTATAATTATTAATTATAAAAAAGCAAAAGTAATTATAGCTAATATAAACAACTTTAAAATTTCATTTTAAGTATATTTATATATATACTTATATATATAAAAAGTTACTTTAGCTTATAAAGTATTTTTTAAGCTTAATATTATAATATAAGCTTTAATTATATATAAACTTTTGTTTATTAATTATAACGTTATGTTTAAGCTATTTTATAAAAATAGTATAGCTATATTTATTAAGTTTATTACTTTTAAAAATGTAGTTTTAGCTAATTTTTCGCTTTAAATTAAGATTATATTTAAAAGTACTTATATTAGTACTATTTAAAAGTATTTTTTTAGTAGCAAAGCTAAAAAAAAATCCTAAAAAGCATGTTTAAAAACAGTTATACTAGCTGCAAACATTATAGCTATAAATGCTTTATTTAATATAATACTTAAAAACACTAATGTTAAAACTATTAATATTACTAGTATTAGCTTAAATATTATTAATAAAAGCATTTATATTTTTAACAACTTTAAGTTTTTTAATATATTTTATATAAATAAATTAATTAATTTAACTTTTACGCTTAAACAAATTATTATTAACGCATATATTTTTAGCTATAACTTTAACTTTTATACTAATATAACTAATATTACTAATGTAATAAATACGCTTAAATAAACTAGTGTTTTAATTATTAGCTTAATTATTAACGCAGTATATAGCATAATTAAAAAATTAGCTAATTAGCTACTAAAAAAAATAAACAATACAATAAACTTAAACGTACTAAAACTTAAAATTTGCAAAATTATTTTTACTTTAAAAATTAAAAAACTTAACAAAAAAAACAAAGTTATATTGCTAGCTAGCTATTTTATTTATACTAGCAAAAATATAACAGCAAAAAAAATCCTATAACTAATTAACAAGATTTTTAAAATCTAACAAAACTAAAGTATTATTAACATTTTTAAAAATAAACTTATAAAAATACCCTTAATAAACAATTAACAAAAAACTAAGTTAAATAATTAACTTTATTTTTTAAGCATTTATAACAAAAAAGCTATTAATTTTGTTTTTAATTAGCTTTATATATAAAGTTAAATAAAATAAGTTAACAAACCGACTTTATTTGCGCATTTTATTTTTGTAGTTTAAACATAAAAAAAAAAAAAACTATATTTATAACTAAAAATTAACTTGCAAACTTTAAACAAAGTAGCTATTTTAAACAATTATTTTTTGCTTTTTTAATTTAAAGTTATTTTGTTAATTAAAAAAAAAAAGTACATAATTTATATAAACATAACTTTCTTTTTTTACTAATTTAAAATACATTTTAATTATTGCAACAAATTTATTATTATTAGCTTAAAAAGTTTTAAACAGTTTATAGTTATACTTATAAAATTTCATAATATATTTACATATATATAATAGTTTATAAATTGTTTATTTAAAAAGTTTAAGCACCTTTATTGCGCTTTTTTTAATAATATCGTAATTTACTTTAATACTAAAAAAGAACACCTTTTTTATTTACGTACTATTTTTAAGCTATTTTAAAGAAAAAAAATATCTTTTTTGCTAACAAAGTTTTTTATAGCATACTTTTTTATTAAGCTTTTAAGCTTTTAAATAAACACTTTTAATATATTAACTATTAAGCAAAAATTTAAAGCAATATAAAACATTAAGTTTTTTTGTTAACTTAAAGCTTTTAAATAATACTTAAGTATTATAGGTTTTCTACGTTTATTAATTTTGTTTTATATTTATTTCAGGTGCTTTAAACCAAAATGGTTCTTGCGTTTGCATTTCTTTAGCTATACTACTTTTTTATTAATTATAACTTTTTTTATTCTTTTTAATACAAACTTGGAATTTTGGTTTAAAGCAACTATGTTAATTTTTTTGCTTATGTTTTTATTTAAAAAATAACAAACTATAATTTATTTATGTAGTAACTTTAAATCTGTTTAAAGTTATACTTAATTAATTAATTATTATATTTTATATACAGTTATATTTTTTTTGTATTCTTTTAACGCTTAGTTTTTGTTACATTATATACTATAGATTTTTTAACTAAAATATTGTTTTTTTTACTATTGTTTTTTTTGCAATTATTTTGCTTGCTTATATAGTTTACTATATTAGCGTTTATGCTATTTTTTATATTTAAATTAACTAACTTTTTTAATATTACTTTTATTGCTTTTAATTTTGAAAATAATTTTAATTATAAAAGCAATAACTTAAATAAAAAATCTGATTTTATATGCTAGCAATAAGTTATAATAAACATATAAAAGTACTAGTATTGCAATTATAATTAAAGCTATAATTTTTGTTAGTTTTTAAAAAAATAGCTTTTATTATAAACTATAACTAATAATTAGTTAAAGCTATAAATACGCAAAATAGTTAACGTATTAAAAAACTTTAAAGTTTAATAGCGTTATTAAAAAGCTAATATTTAAATAAAATTGAAAAAAAAGAATATAAGTTATAATATTACTAATATTTTTGCATTTTAAAACAAGCTTTTTATTTTATTTAAACAATTAGCTTTTATTAAATTTAATTTTAAAGCATTTAAAGCTTTTAATAAAAAGCTTTACTAAATTAAAAATGTTTATAATATGTAATAAATTAAAAAATTACTTTGTTTTTTTTAGTTTTAAATTTAAAATACATTTTTATGTTTTGCTATTTTTTTTTTAAGTATTTTTACAAATTAGCAAACTAAGCGTAAATTTTATAATATAACTAAAGCTAATATGCCGTTTTTTTATATTATTAAAGCATATATAATTATAACTTTATTATTAAATATATATATATTTTTAATAAATAATTTCTTATAGTAATTTATTAGCATTTATTTTTATAATAATAAAACATAAACTTAAATAATTGATATTTTTGCTTAATTTAAAATATATATTAGCTATAAGTTTGTTTTAAAATAGCTAAATAAAATAGCTAAATAAAGTTGCATATATAATAGCTAATTAGCTAATGTTTTAATATTTAAATTAATAAATATATAGCTTAATTTAAAGCGTATTACTTATAATTTAAGTATTATATTTATATATAATAATTTTAACTTTAAAAATAATGTTTAAAATCTTAGCATAAGTTATAAAAATATTATGCAAAATTTAACTAACTGTTTTATAATTGCTAGTTTAAACATGCTTAATTTATTTATATAGTTATAATAATATACTATTATTTTTTTTAAAAAAAAATAGCTTTTTTTTTACTTAATGCTAACTTTAGCTTATATAAATAAAGCAACTATTTATTTATTAGTTTATACTGTTTGTTTTTTATTTAAATTATTATATTTAAAAAGGTTTGCTTTATTTTTAAACATTATATAACTATAAAATAACGTTAGCTATATTTTATAAACCTTTATTATTTATAAAAACAAAAAAAAAATATTTAAAATATATAAAGTTTATAATACTTTATTTTGTACTATTTTAAATTATTAAAACTATAATAAATAATTTGCAATAATATATAGAAATTAAAAAACTATATTTTTTATTTAAGCTATAATAGCTGTTTAAATAAAAGCAAGCAATATATATAACTATAAATAATAAATGCTTTTTATATTAGCTTTTTTTTATATTACGCTAAATTTTATTTAATTAATTTTTTGGACTTTTTAGAATTTTCTTATAAAATATAATGTATAATTTTTTAGCTGCAAATAATATATTAAAAAAAATAAAGTTTAATACTAGTAAGCTTTACTATTGTTATATAATAAGTTTTATACTTATATTTTAGCGTTTTTAATTTATAACTTAGTTAAATTTAGTATATTATTTTTTAATAAAGTTTAATTAAACTATATTTAAACAATATTAAAAAGCATAAATTTTATATTATTTAAGCAAAAAATTGCAGCTTTATAGTTTTAATAATTAACATATGCAAATTAAACAAAAAAATATACTTAAAACAAAAGCAAATTAATTAACATTAAGTTTTAAAACTATTGCTAATATATAAATATTATAAAATATTTACTTATAATAACTATAGTAGTTTAGCTTAATAATTATAAAATACTACGTTAAATTATTTTTTACTTTTTTATTTTTTTTTTATAAAAAAAAGTTTAATAATTATAAACTAAAAATATTATATTTTGCTTAGTTATTTTATTTTAATGTTATAAAACTAAAACTTGCAATAAAAATACTATAGTTAAGCTTTATTTAGTATATTATAACTAAAAGCAAATAAAAAGCTATTAATTTAGCTTTAAAATATATTAATAATACATTTATAATTAATATAAAAAATAACAAAAACTTTATATAGAATATTTTTATTATATTTAATTAATTAGCTATTATAAGCTTTTATATTGCTTTAATTTATAGTAATATAAAACAGTTTTTTTAAACATATTAAAATAAACAGCATACTTTTTTTTTTATTAATTAAAATATTATTAAATATACTTGCAAAATATATATTAATAGTAATACTAAAAAATGTACTAATAGTTATACTATATTATATAATCTTTTTAATATGTTAGATTTATTAACAAAAAAAAAGCAATAATTTGCTAATACTAAAATTAATAAGTTTAATACTAAAGTTGTTTAATTAATTAAAGTTTTAATATAATAAAACATACTAAGTTTAGCTAATAAAAATAAGCTATTTATTAAAAGTAATAAAAAACAATAGTTATATATTTTTAATTATAAAAAAGCAGAAAATAAAAAAAAAAACTAAAGAATTATAGCTAAATATAAATTAGCATAAAGTATTATATACGTTTTATTTTTTTTGCTTTTTTTTTAGCTTTTTAAAATTATTATTTACTAGTAATTTTTTATTATGCTTTAGTAATTTAAATTATATTAGTAAATTTATAGCTAGCAATATATTTATATATATAAAAAAAGCACTTAAAAATAATATAACTATAGTTAATTTTATTAAAAATAATAAAACAAAAGTTATAGCTGCTATTAAGCATAAAGCTAACTAGCTTAACTATATATTAAACGTTTAATAAATATTTAACTGTTGCTTTGTTTGTATTTTTAATGTTAATTTTAAAATTAAATAAAATATATTTTTAATAGTATTTTTAATTTATGCTTTATTTGCAAAATGCTTAGTATGCTTATTAAAAATATGCTAATATATTATAAAAAGCTTCGCATATAAAACATAGCTATATTTTTTTTATTTATTTTATTTAAATATTTTTATAGCATTATAAACTAAAAAAAATATAATATTTATATTAATTATTTTATTAAATATAGCAATAATATATTATTAAACTTTTTTTAGCATAAAATATTTTGCTATGCTATTAATAGCAAAGTTTAAGTGTTAATATAAATCTGCAAAATATTTTGCGCAAAATTTCTAAAGCTTTTGCTATAAAAACTAAAAAATCGTTTTTTTTTTAAGCATAAACTATTAGCGTATTTTTAGCAGCAGCTTTAATAATTAATTAAAGTTATAATAATATAAATTATAGTATACTTTTTATTATATATTTTTTTGCTTTTTAATATTTTTATTATTTAGCTGCTATAAAAACTATAAAGCATACTTTTTAAAACATTTTATATTTATAAACTTATATATGCTTAGCTAAATAATTTACAGCTTATTTTTAAACTTTAGTTTAGCTTTAGTTTATTTAGCAAGCTTAATTAGCTTAAACTATTTTAGTTTAAAGTTAACTATTAAACTATTTTTATTTTTAAGCTTATTAGTTATAATTAATTAATAGTTTAATAGTATAAACTATATATAGCTAAACATTAAGCTTTTTAATGTACTATTATTTATATTTGTTATAAAACATAAATTACTTTAATTGTTTTTTAATAGTTTTTTTTTATGCTTTAGTTTAAAAAGCTTAACTTTTTACGCTTTTAATAAATCGAAATACTAGTAAAAAGCAAAAAAAAATGCTATTTTTTATATTATACTATTTTAAATAGCTTAATTAAACTTTTGCAATAAATTTAAAAAGTTTTTAAAAGCAATAAAACTAAACTAAACAATATATATTATATTATAAATATTTATTTTTATTTTAAAAGCTATAGTAATAAATATAATTTAATAAAAAAGGTTTAGCTTTATAAACTTGTTATATAATTACTATTAGTTATTAAAACATATATTTCTATTATATTTTTAAATAAAGCGCTTTACTTTAATTAAAGTAAACTTTAACTTTTAAAGCTATATTATTAAAAAATAACGCGTAGTAATAAGCTTTTTTTGGCTATTTATAAAAACAATAGTTTTAAAAATTAAGTATACTATATTACGTTATATTTTATTAATTAAAAAATTTAATTATTAGTAATTCTTTAGAATAATACCTTTTTTTATAAAATAAATAATAAAAAATATATTAAGCTAATTAACTAAAGCATAAATAAATTGCAGTTTTTTTAAATAAGTACTTTGCTATTAAAATCTAGCTTTAAGCAATATAAACCTTTAAGCGTTTAAGCTTAATATAATAGTATAACTAAACTATAGTATATTTTATAAAACTAATGTTTTTATATAATATAGATTAAAGTATGCAATTTAGAAATCTTTTTATTAATAAATTATATAAAGCTTATTAATAGCTAAAAACATAATTTTTTAGTTAAATAAGAAGTTATAAAACAAATTAATAAAATGTTTTTAAGTAGCTTATTTAAGCTTAAAAATAATATATATAAAGCATTTTAAAGCTAATTTAGCTTATATAATATTATTTTATTAAACAATAAAAATATATTTTTATAACTACTTATATAATACTAACTAACTTTTATTATATTATTTATTATTAATAATAAATAAATATTAAAAATTTAAATAATTAAGTTAAACTAATTATATTTTAATTGTTTTAATAAATATAACTATAAAGTTATTATATTTTATATAATAATTAAAACAGTTTATAATATAATACTTTTTTTATAATTAGTTTAAGCTACTAATATAATATTATTATAACGAAATATTATACGCTGAATTAACTTAACTTGCTTAGCTTTAAGCTTAAGCTTATATAATTTATTAAATTTATAATAATTTAAAATAGCATTAATAATAGCTTATATAAAGTTATATTTTAATATATATTATTAGTTATGTTTTAATTGTAGCAAAATATATTATATAAAATACTAAATATAATTACTAAATAAATGCTTTAATACTACATTATTAGTTAGTTTATTTAGTTTGCTAAATTCTTTAATAAATTCTAAAAGTTTTAAAGCTGTTAGTTTTTTAAAAAAGCAACTATTAATTAAGCTAAAGCTAAAATCGTTAAAACTCTGCAGTTTTATAATAAAATAAAAAAATAACACTAATTAATAAATTAATAAATAAAGCTTAACTTTTAACTATTTAAGCTTAAAATATTATAATATAATAAAATATTTTAATTATAAAGTTAGTGCTAAATATAAGCATTACTATAAAAAGCCTTAAGCAATATTATAATTGTTTTTTTTAAGTTTTGTTAGCAAATAATCTATAGGTATAAATAATATACATACGTATGCAAAATAAACTCTAGCTTAAAAATTAATAAAGGTTTCTTAAACTAAAATACATAAAACGCAAGCCTTAAACCTACAAATACATTTATATAGTCCCTTAAAAAGGGTAAATTATAGCTTGCAGCAAACATAGCTTACTGTTTTATATTTTTAGTTTAAAGCACCTAAAATAATTTTACATAAAGATTTTAAAACTATTATAAAAACGCAAAACTATGTTGCTTAATAAAAAGCATAAGTTTAGAAAATTTAAAGTAAATAACTTTAGCAAACGTTAAACATATTATTACTTAACTTTTTTTAAACTTATAAAAGCTAAAAAAGCATTATTTTAAACTATTTAAGATTTTATTTGTTTATATATTATACTGCATTATTATAACCCTAGTAAATCGTTATATATATAAATAAATATATCTTTTAAGCAAAGCTTTAATATTATGCTATACTATATAAAAAATAATTATATATAGCAACTAAGTATTTTTATTCTTAGTATATAAATGCTTTTTGTTATATATTTAAGCAAATGTATTTTAATTTTTAAGTTATAGTATAGTTTTTCCGAAATAAAAGTAAGTTATATTATATAAGCATATAAGCATTTACGTATAATAATTAAAACATTAAAAAACTTTGTAATTATTTTTACTAATTATTTTATTACTAAAAGCATTATTAATTAAACTAATTTAAACACTGCGTTTATAAATTGCACTAATAAGCGCTTTATTAATGCTTTAATTTACTTTTTTTAATATAGTTTATAAGTATACTACTTGCTTAGCTATATTAATTATATATTAAATGCATTAAGTTGTTTTAAAAACATTAAAGATTTACTTAATATAAAAAGCAATATATAAAAAACCAATAAAAATTTTATGCTTAATAATATTTAGTTAATATTAACAAAAGCTATTATAAATAACAAAGTAAAATTAAAGATTATTGCTAATTATAATAAAAACTTAAAGTATTATAAAACTTTAAACGTAATACGTGCAAATAGCAATAAAAACGCTGCAGATTTTTTGCACCTAGGCTATTTTTTCGCAATTATAAATAAACTGCTTTATAATGTTAACAAAAAAGGCTATTATTGCTTTTATATTTCTAAAAATCAAATTAGTAAGTTTTTTGCTATAGTTTATAATAATAAACATTACTTTAGTAAAAAGCGTATAATATATAATCTTAAAGGTTTTTTTATTAAAAAAAAGACTTAAAAAGTAAAAACGTATTTATAGCATTATAACAATTATAAATTTTGCGTAATAAGTTAAAATAAACCAAATAATAATTATTAGCTAATTTAACTTAAAAATTCTTAACTTATAAAAACAGTTATAATAAACTTTATTATAAATTTACTTAATGTACTAGCAATAAAAACCTTATAGCAATTAAATAAGTATATATACTATAATGCATTAATGTTTATAACGTATATTACATTTAAACGCATATTATTAATTCTAGGTTATAAAACATATATAGCAAAAAATTAAGGTTTTGCTTTTGCTAAAATGCTTTTATTATGCAACTAAAGCATATTAAGTAGTATTATTTTTAATTATAACTGTAAATTTACTTTAAAGTTCTAAGTAGGTTTATAAAAAAAATATAACGTATAGCTTTTAATAATTACTACGTACTATTTATAAAGTAATAATATATTTAAGCGCAAAAATCTTATTTTAGGTGCCTTAGACTAGAAATATAAAACAGCGAGCTGCGCTTGCTGTAAGCTATAACCTACTTTCTTCGGGGGCTTATACAAATGTATTTATAGGTTTAAGGCTTGCGTTTTATGTATTTTAATCTAAAGAACCCTTATTAATTTTTAAGCTAGAGTTTATTTTGCATACGTATGCATACTATTTATACCTATAGATTATTTGCTAATAAAACCTAAAAAAAACAATTATAATATTGCTTAAGGCTTTCTATAATAATGCTTATATTTAGCGCTAACTTTATAATTAAAATACTTTATTATGTTATAATGTTTTAAGCTTAAACAGTTAAAAGGTAAGCTTTATTTGTTAATTTATTAACTAGTGTTATTTTTTTACTTTATTATAAAACAGCAAACTTTTAATAATTCTAGCTTTAGCTTAATTAATAGTTGCTTTTTAACAAAACTAATAGCTTTAAAACTCTTAAAATTTATTAAAAAACTTAACAAACTAAATAAATTAGCTAATAATGCAATATTAAAGCATTTACTTAATAATTATATTTAGTATTTTATGTAATATATTTTGCTGCAATTAAAACATAACTAATAGCATATATTAAAATATAACTTTATATAAGCTATTATTAGTACTATTTTAAATTATTATTAATTTAACAGATTATTTAAGCTTAAGCTTAAAGTTAAGCAAATTAAGTTAATTTAGCGTATAATATTTTATTATAGTAATATTATACTAGTAGTTTAAACTAATTACAAAAAAAGCATTATATTATAAACTGTTTTAATTATTATACAAAGTATAATAATTTTATAGTTATGCTTATTAAAACAATTAAAACATAATTAGTTTAATTTAATTATTTAGATTTTTAATACTTGTTTATTATTAATAATAAATAATATAACAAAAGTTAATTAATATTACATAAATAGTTATAAAAGTATGTTTTTATTATTTAATAAAATAATGCTATATAAGCAAAATTAGCTTTAGAACGCTTTATATATGTTATTTTTAAGCTTAAACAAGCTACTTAAAAATATTTTATTAATTTGCTTTGTAACTTTTTATTTAACTAAAAAATTATGTTTATAGCTATTAATAAGCTTTATATAGTTTATTAATAAAAAGATTTCTAAATTATATACTTTAATATATACTATATAAAAGCGTTAGTTTTACAAAATATATTATAGTTTAGCTATATTATTATACTAAGTTTAAACGTTTAAAAGTTTATATTGCTTAAAGCTAAATTTTAACAGTAAAGTACTTGTTTAAAAAAACTGCAATTTATTTGTGCTTTAGTTAATTAGCTTAATATATTTTTTGTTGTTTATTTTATAAAAAAAAGTACTATTATAAAAAATTACTAGCAATTAAGTTTTTTAATTAATAAAACATAGCATAATATAGCACACTTAATCTTTAAAACTATTATTTTTATAAATAGCAAAAAAAAGCTTATTGCTATGCGTTATTTTTTAATAATATAGCTTTAAAAATTAAAGTTTATTTTAACTAAAATAAAGCGTTTTATTTAAAAATATAATATAAATATATATTTTAATAACTAATAGCAATTATATAACAAGTTTATAAAGCTAAACTTTTTTTGTTAAATTATGCTTATTACTATAGTTTTTAAAATAAAAATAAATATTTATAACATAACGCGTATTGTTTAGTTTAGCTTTATTACTTTTAAAGATCTTTTAAACTTGTTATAAAAGTTTAGCTAAGCTATTTAAGATAATATAATATAAAAAATAGCATTTTTTTTTGCCTTTTATTAATATTTCGATTTATTAAAAGCGCAAAAAGTTAAGCTTTTTAAACTAAAGCATAAAAAAAAGCTACTAAAAAACAATTAAAATAATTTATGCTTTATAACAAACATAAATAATAACGCATTAAAAAGTTTAACGTTTAGTTATATATAATTTGCGTTATTAAACTATTAATTAATTGCAACTAATAAGCTTAAAAATAAAAATAGTTTAATAGTTAACTTTAAACTAAAATAATTTAAACTAATTAAGCTTACTAAATTAACTAAAACTAAACTAAAATTTAAAAATAAGCTATAAACTGTTTAGCTAAACATATATAAGTTTATAAATGTAAAATGCTTTAAAAAGTATGCTTTATAGTTTTTATAGCAGCTAAATAATAAAGATATTAAAAAGTAAAAAAATATACAATAAAAAGTGTGCTATAATTTATATTATTATAACTTTAGCTAATTATTAAAATTGCTGCTAAAAATATACTAGTAGTTTGCACTTTAAAAAAAAACTATTTTTTAGTTTTTATAGCAAAAGCTTTAAAAATTTTGCGTAAAACACTTTGCAAACTTATATTAATACTTAAATTTTGCTATTAATAACATAACAGAATATTTTATGCTAAAAAAAGTTTAATAATGTATTACTGCTATATTTAATAAAATAATTAATATAAATATTGTGTTTTTTTTAGTTTATAATACTATAAAAATATTTAAATAAAATAAATAAAAAAAATATAGCTACGTTTTATATGCTAAGCTTTTTATAATGTATTAGTATGCTTTTAATAAGTATACTAAGCATTTTGCAAATAAAGCATAAATTAAAAATGCTACTAAAAATATACCTTGTTTAACCTTAAAATTAACACTAAAAATGCAAACAAAGCAACAGTTAAATATTTATTAAACGCTTAATATATAGTTAAGTTAATTAGCTTTACGCTTAATAGTAGCTATAATTTTTGTTTTGTTGTTTTTAATAGAACTAACTATAGTTATATTACTTTTAAGTGCTTTTTTTATATATATAAATATATTGCTAGCTATAAATTTACTAGTATAATTTAAATTATTAAAGTATAATAAAGAATTGCTAGCAAATAATAGTCTTAAAAAGCTAAAAAAAAAGCAAAAAAAATAAAACATATATAATACTCCGCACTAATTTATATTTAGCTATAATTCTTTAGTTTTTTTTTTTTCTTTTTTTGCTTTTTTTATAATTAAAGGTATATAGCTGCTATTTTTTATTATTTTTAACAAATAGTTCATTTTTATTAGCTAAACTTAGTATGTTTTGCTATATTAAAACTTTAGTTAATTAAACAACTTTAATATTAAATTTATTAATTTTAATATTAGCAAATTGTTGCTTTTTTTTTATTAATAAATTTAGCGCATTAAAAAGATTATATAACATTGTATAGCTATTAGTACGTTTTTTAGTATTACTATTAATATATATTTTGCAAGCATATTTAATAATATGTTAGTTAATAAAAAGAAAAGTATGCTGCTTATTTTAATATATTTAAAAGAACTGTTTTATATTGCGACAAATTAAAGTAATATAAAAGCTTATAATAGCTAATTAATTAAATATAACAGAAATATTTCGCGTAAAGTTTTTGTTATTTTTTATATTAATTGCAAAAGCACTATTAATATGCTTTAAAGCTAAATTAATAGCTTTTTACTTGCTTTTAGCTATAGTATATTAAATAAGGCTTAACTGTAGTATTTTTATTGCAAGTTTTAATTCTATAACATTAAAATAAAATAACTAAGCAAAATATAACATCTTTAGTTTATAGTTATTAAACTTTCTTTTATAAAAAAAAATAAAAAAATAAAAAATAATTTAACGTAGCACTTTATAATTACTAAACTAAACTACTATAATTATTATAAATAAATATTTTATAATACTTATATATTAGCAATAGCTTTAAAACTTAATGTTAATTAATTTGCTTTTATTTTAAGTATATTTTTTTGTTTAATTTATATATGTAATAGACTTGTTATACATTAATATAACGGGTTTGCCCTTGGGGTTTTAATTTATAAGTAATAATAAAATCCTTAACGGTAGTTCGTTAGGGAAGTTTTTAAGGTACTTTTACTACTATGCATTAATAAAAGTTTTAAAAAATTAAAAGTAATAAATATATTAATGCTTAGCAGTTATAAAAAATTAATAGCTAAAAAACTAGAACTAAATAAGTAATTAAATATAAAAAGTATATAATTATATAAACAAAAAAAAAGTAAAAAAAGTAGTAACTTTTTTTAAATTATTGCAAATCTAGTAAGCACTAAATTACTATAAGCTTAATAAGCTTTAAATTATTATAAGCTTAGTAAGCTTTAAATTACTGTAAGCTTAATAAGCTAAGTAAATTGTTATATAACTTTAGCTTTAACTAGCAAAAAAAAAAGTGCAAAATATATATAAAAGCATTAAGCTGCTTTAAAAGCTACTTTAGTGCTAATTTTATAACATTATTTCTTTTTTTTTAAAATTGTTATTTTAATAATTTTCTGTAAGTATTTTTCTTTTTTTTTTTTTTTATATGTTATAATGTTAAAGCGCATTAAAAAAACTAACTGCTTATTTAAAATAAAACAAAAACTCGTTTTTGCTTTTTTTATTAATTTTACTAGCTATAAAGTTATGCTTTATTTTTGCTGCTTTAATTAGTTATTAATATATAAAATAACAAATAATATATTTTGTTGTTTTAAATGTATATATGTTAGTTGCTTTTACAACAGATTAAAAGTTCTAATTAACTTAATTAACAATATAATTTTTAAATACTGTTATTTTAAAAAAAAAAAAAAGCAAGCAAAGCAACAGTTATTTTTAGTTTAAAAAAAATTAAAACAAGCTTAAAATAGCTTTAATTTTATTTTAAGCAAGTTAGCTTAGCTTTACATATAAAAACGTTTTTTAAAAGCAAAAAGTATTAAAATAGTTTAGCAAAAGCTTTAGTTTTTAAATAAACTAAATAAAATAAAGCGCATTAAAAAAAAACAAAAAGCGCTAGCAAAAAAGTAAAAACAACAAAAAAAGCAAGCTAAAGCAATATAAGCTGCTTTATTTAAGTTTAATTAAAATTTCTTAAGCGTCTTTTTTAAAGTTAACTTTTTTTTTTTAGTTTTAAGCAGTTAAAATGTTAGCAATAAAACTAACTTATAACTACTTTAATAGTTTTTAAATATTTTTTAAGTTTTTAAATATTATTAGTATATAAGTATTTTTTCTATTTAATAAAATACTTAAAGTTACTATTGTTTTAATAAAAATCTAGTATATTTTTAACTTTATAAACATTTTAATCTGTTTTTATTTCTAGTTATATTTTAATAAATATTTTAATAAGTGCTAGTTTTAGTAAAAAAATGTAAAAAATAAGGTAAATTTGCATATTTTTTAATAATAACAGTTTATAGTTAATAAATAAAATAATTTCTTTAATTTTAAAAAAGCTAAGTTTTTTAAATTTTAATTTATTGCTTAGTTGTTTTATTTTAATTTAAAAAATATTAATGTTTATATTTTATTTTTATTATAGCAAATAAACTTTGTTTTTTTTTTTAAAGGTTAGTTTTTTAGTTCATTTTTTGTTATAATATACTAATATTTATTATTGTAAAAATTAAAAGCATAATTATAGTTTAGCTTATAGCGTTTTAATTTTTATTACAATAGTTTTTGCTTAAAGTGCTATAATTAAAATAGCAGGTGTTTTTATTAATGTTTTTTTTTGTTTTTTAATAGTTATTTATTATTTATAAACAGCTTTATGCAAAAATATGTTTATGTTTTTGTTTATTAATATATTATATAAAATTTATGCTATTAATAATAGTTTTACTTAATTGTTTTATTAATAGTTAATATAACTTTATAAATATTGTTTTAATATTTAGTTTAGTTTTTTTATTTGTTTATTTATTTATAAGTAATAAATAGTTAAAAACTTTAGTTTAATATTAATAAGTTTAAAAAAGCTAGTTTTAAACTTAAAAATAAACAATTTATTTTAGTTTAAAACAATTTTTTTTAGTAGCTTATATTTATTTAAATATTAACGTATAAAAACATATATAAATTGTTTAGCTATTATATTTCCTTTAAATAGTAAAAAGTAAGCATATTTAATAAATTTATTAATAATAACCTATATTTTATTATATTATACTTTTATAACTAAATTAGTTAATAAAAATAATGCTATAATAAAATCTTAAGCAATAATATATTATGCTTATTTAAGTATTTATATAAATTATAGCAGTTTATAAAGCTTATATTAAGCTACTTTAACTTTATTATAAATATTGCACTTTTTTATAATAAATTTAACTATGTTTTATAATTTTAAAAAATTGTACTTTTTTTATAATTGTTAAACTATTTTTATTATTTCTTAGTATTTATATAATAAGTATTTATAGAATTTTTTAATAAATTTATTTCGTAAAAATTCCAGTAAATAAACCTTATATTTATATATTAGCTTATTATTTTTTAATTTTTTATGTTTTTATAGTTATACTAACTTTTTTAAGTTATAAGCTTATTATAATTATATATTTATAAAATCTTTAAGTATAACTTTAATTTTTAAGCTTTTATTTTTTTAAAGATATAATACTTAAATGTTTTTTTTTAAAACTTTAAATTCTTTTTAACTTTGTTAACTAAATATGTTTGCTTAAATGTTTTTTTTTTTTTAATATAACATATTTTAAAGTTAAACTTAAAAAAAAAAACTATTTAATTTTTATGTTGTTTAGTAATTTTTTATGTAGTTATAAATTTCGTTAAGTTTTAATAATTTAAATAAATCTTAATTAGCTTTATAGTTTTTATAAAAAACAGTTTTTATTTTTTAAGTGTTATAATAATTATAAGTAGTTTTTTATTATATATAAAGTATTATAATGCTGCATTTTATAGTGCTTTAAAGTAATAAGCTACTAAGTGCTATTTTTTGTTATTTTTTAGTTGTTTTAAAACTTTTATAATTATATTATTTAAAGCATTTATTTTTAGCTTTTTTCTTTTTTATAAATTAAGTAGTTTAACTATAAAGTTAAAAGTAACTTTTAGTTTTAGTTCTTTAAAAGCTTTTCGGGCTTTTTTTAAAATTAAAAAGAATTTTTCTTTGTATTTTTTTTTTATATACTTTATAAAATAAAATGCTATTTTCCTAAAGTTTTAAATTAATATTTAAACATAGTTCAAAAATTCTAATGCTTATTATATGTTTATAATAGTAGCTAAATTAAATATTTTCTAGTTTTATATTATATTAATTTTTAATTATTAAATCTATATTTGTTTTAAAGTAATTATAAATTTTAAAAAGTTAATTTTTTATATATGCTATATATACTTTTTTGTATTAAGTTATAATCTTGCTTATTTAAATGTTTTTAATACTTAAATTACGTGTTTTTTATGTTTTTTTAGTGTTTTAAAATAAATCAAAATATTATTTAAGTAAATAAACATAAACTTGTTTAAAAACTTCTATAAAATTGTTATTATTATATATTAAAAGCTAACTAGTATATTTTATAGTTCTTATAGTATAACTATATACTTATATAGTTTATATATTATTTATATAGCAGTTTTTTATTTTTTTTTTTTAGCTATTTTAATAGCATAATATTTATTTAAAATATTAACTACTATAAATTATTTTGCTTAACTAATATTTTTTTTTATAGTTATTAGTAAAGTAAAAAAGTATTTATTTATAATAATAATTATGTTTAATAGTTAATAATTAATTATTATTTGCTATACTAGTTTTTTTTTTTTATTAATTAGTTATTTTTTATTTTTTATTTTAAGTACTAGCATTATAAAATATTTAGCAAATAACTAAGATTTTCTTAAAAATCTTCTTGCTAAATTTTTTTAAATGTATTTTTATAAAGCGTTTATTTTATTTAAGCTTATATAATATACTTAATAAAGCTTTAGTTAACATTTTTCTTTAATAAAAATATAGTAATTTTATAAGCTATGTTTAAAAAGTTCTTTTTTTTTTCTTTTTTTAAATAGTTTATAAAATTTATAATATATTTTTAATATTTTATTTAGAATTTTTTTTGCAATTTTTCTGATTTTTTTGCTTTATTTTTTACTTTTTTAATTAATAGTTTTTGCTTTTTATTAAATTAAAAAGTTACTAGTTTCTAGCTATAATATTTCTAAAATAATATTATAATTAAATATATTAGCAATATTTAATATAATTTGTTTTTTGTATTTTTATATAAATATATTAAAAGGTTTAGTTTTTTTAAATATATAACTGTTATTATAGCTAAAAGTACTTTTATTAAATCTTTTAATTTTTTAAAATTTTTGTTTATATTTTTAAAAAATTTCATTTTATTTTGCTATTTTAAATAAAATTATATTAGCTTATGCTTTTAAATTAATTAAAATGTTATACTTTTTTTTTTAATATATAAGTTTAACTTTAAATTAGTTTTATTAGTTATTATATTAAATTTTACGTAAAGCTTTAGTTTTTTTAACTATTTGCTGCTTTTTTAGCGAATATTTATTTTGTTTTTTGATTTTTTTTTATAAGATGTTTAAATGCTTGTTTTATTTTGTACTCTAGATATTCTTGCGCTTTGTTTTATTTTTGCTTTTAGTTAAGCTTTAAATTGCAGTTTTTAAGCTTTTTTGCTTTTAGCAACTATTTTTTAGTATAATTATGCTTTAATTAGCTAATAATATTTATAGCAGTTATTTTTATATTTTTTTAAAATAGTATTATAAATGCAATTAAAATTCTTTTTAAATATTGCAAATTTTTGTAAATCTTTGTAGTAAACTATAATTATAACTAATTACTTTAATTTATAAAAGTTTTATATTTTTATTTTTGCAATTTGTTTAAAAAACTAATTATTTTTTAATTTATTAAGTAAATATTAATAGCAATAATATATTATATAGCAATTTTATAGTACTTCGTTATATTTTAGATTTTTTAAGCATAAAATATTATTATTGTTTTTTATTATAGTTTTATTATAATAATAACTTTTAATAATTAGTTAAATTGCTAGCTTTAGTTTTTAAAACATATTAGTTTTTATGCTAATTATTAATGTTTTTTTGTTTTATTATATTTAAAGCAATTTAAGCTATAAAAATACTTTATTTATTTTTATTAATTCTTTTTTTATAGTATTTTTTATAGCTTTTAATTTTATTTATTTTTACTTTAAAATTTTATAAGTTTTGTTTTTTTAAGTTTATTTAACAACTAAATGTTTTAATAGTTTATAATTAATTTAATAACTATACTATTTATAGTTATAGTTTTGTTTTTTTAAACATAACTTTTTTTTAAGCTATATTTTAAGCTTTAGTAGTTTAAAGTTTTTATAGTTTTATAAGTTTATTAATTATATTAATTTATTACTTTTTATTATTTATTACTTTTAGTTAAACTATTTTTTTAAATTATATATTAAATAACTTTAATTGTTTATATAATAAATATATTTTTTTGTAATTTGTTTTAATAATTATAAAGCTTTTAAATAATATTTGTATGCTTGTTTATTTTAATTTATATAAATAAAGCATTTAAATTTGTTTAATATAGCACTTCTGTTTTAATTTAAAACAGCAATTTTATATTTTTGCTTTAAAAACATATTTTTTAAATTGCTTTGTTATTTTTTATTATTTTAAACTTTTATAACTTATACTTTTTTTTTAAGTTAAAAAATCTTTCCTTTTTTATAGTTTTTCTTTTTATTTTTTTTTTTAAATTAGCATTATTTTTAAAAGTGTTTTTTTTTTTTACAGTTATAACATTTAACTTTAAACATATTTTAAGATTATTATTTTTAAACTTTATTAATTTGTTTAAATTTTTATTTAATACTCTTTTAAATATTCTTTTTTTTATTTTTTTTAGTTTTTTTAGTTTTAAAATACTAGTTAAATAATTATTAATTAATTATAATAGCTATATTAATATACGTATTAATTTTTGTTAGTTTATTTATTTTATATAGTTTATTTTAAACTTAAGTTTTAAGTTTACTATAAAATAAATAAAACAATATAAGCTTAAGTAATTTTAAAATTACTGCTAATCGTTTAAATTTTATAGTATAATTTATTGCTGCTTTTATTTGTTTTAAGCAATAAAATGCTTTTTTTGCGTATTTTGCTTTTTAAGTATTTTTAAATAATGCTTTTATTTAATTTTTAAACTTAATATAGTTTTTAAAAATCTTTTTTATTTTTAGCTTAAGGTTAATTAACTTATTAGCTTTTAAAAAATCTTTTAAAATAAATTAAAACTATTTTAATACTTTTTTTAACAAAAATTATAAAATAATTATTATTTTTTAATTTTTTTTTATAATAATAATAAAATACTATTTTAAATAAAGTTTAGCATAAATTAAAAAAGCTTTTATATTTATAAATTTATTATAAAGCTTTAAAGCAATAAGTTTAAAACTTTTAATGTTTAGCATTTTTAACATTATAAATAATTTTAATAATAAAAGTAATAATAATAATAAAAAGTTAAGTTTTTTATTTTAAGTTATTACTTTAAATATAGCAATAATAAAAATTAACATTAAATTTACTAGTAATAATATTAATATTAATTATAATATAATTACTTATTTAAACTTTTAACTTATTGTTATAATAGCAAATATTATTGCTGCTTTAATTATTATAGCTAATATTTATGCTAGTTTAAAAGTTATAACGCTTAATATTTAAGCTATTTTTTAAGTTAAAGCAACTAGTTTGCTTTATAGTACTAGTATTAACGTTAGTTTTTTTTTATTATTACTGTTTAACTTTTTTTTTTTTATTATTGCTTTTTTTTTAATAAAAGTAACTAATAAAAGTGCTAAGATCTATTATTTTAATATATTGCTAGTTCTAAAAATCTTTAAAATCCTTAAATTTAATTTTTAACTTTTTGTTTTTAATAATATAACTTAAATCTAGTTTTATTAGTTATTAAGTAAAGTTTACTTATATAATGCTATTTAGTATTTTTGTTTTTTAAATATCTTTTTAGTATACTTTTAAAAGTATATTTTGTAAATTATTTATTATTTAACTCTTTATATTAATATTTGTTTTTATGTATTAAGTTCTATTAATTAAAAAGCTATTAAAGTATAATAAACTTATTATATACTAATATAACAAGTTTGCTTTTAAGGTTTTAATTTGCAAGTAATAATAAAATTTTTAATAATAGTTCGTTAAAGAAGTTTTTGAAATACTTTTATTACTATGCATTAATAAAGGTTTTAAAAAATTAAAAGTAATAAATATATTAATGCTTAGCAGTTATAAAAAATTAATAGCTAAAAAACTAAAACTAAGTAAATAATTAAATATAAAAAGTATATAATTATATAAATAAAAAAAAAAGAAAAAAAGTAGTAATTTTTCTTAAATTATTGCAAATTTAGTAAGCACTAAATTACTATAAGCTTAATAAGCCTTAAATTACTATAAGCTTAATAAGCTTTAAATTACTATGAGCTTAGTAAGCTAAGTAAATTATTACATAACATTGGCTCTAGCTAGCAAAAGAAAAAGTGCAAAATATGTATAAAAACATTAAGCCGCTTTAAAAGCCACCCTGGTGCTAATTTTATAACAGTATATTTTAACTATTAAAACTATAAAGCTGCAATTTTTTACTTAAATAATATAAAATTTATGCTTTTTAATGCTGTTTAAATATAGTTTAATTAAACTTTATTAAAAAATAGTATACTAAATTTAACTAAGTTATAAATTAAAAACGCTAAAATATAAGCATAAAACTTATTATATAATAATAGCAAAGCTTAATAATATTAAACTTTATTTTTTTTAATATGCTGCTTATAGCTAAAGAATTATACGTTATATTTTATAAAAAAATCTTAAAAAGTCTAAAAAATTAGTTAAATAAAATTTAACATAATATAAAAAAAAGCTAATATAAAAAGCATTTATTGTTTATAGTTATATATATTGCTTGCTTTTATTTAAGCAGCTATTATAGCTCGAATAAAAAATATAGTTTTTTGATTTTTATGTATTATTACAAGTTATTTATTATAGTTTTAATAATTTAAAATAATGCAAAATAAAATATTATAAACTTAATATACTTTAAATATTTTTTTTTTGTTTTTATAAATAGCAAAAGTTTATAAAATATAGCTAACGTTATTTTATAGTTGTATAATGTTTAAAAATAAAGCAAACCTTTTTAAATATAATAATTTAAATAAAAAACAAACAACATAAACTAATAAATAATTAGTTGTTTTATTTATATAAGCTAAAGTTAGCATTAAATAAAAAAAAAGCTATTTTTTTTTTAAAAAAGTAATAATATACTATTATAACTGCATAAATAAGCTAAACATATTTAAACTAGCAATTATAAAACAGTTAATTAAATTTTACATAATATTTTTATAACTTATGCTAAAATTTTAAACATTATTTTTAAAGTTAAAATTATTATATAAATATAACACTTAAGTTATAAATAATACGCTTTAAGTTAAGCTATATATTTATTAATTTAAGTATTAAAATATTAGCTAATTAGCTATTATATATATAATTTTGTTTAGCTATTTTATTTAGCTGTTTTAAAACAAACTTATAGCTAATATATATTTTAAATTAAGCAAAAGTATTAATTACTTAAGTTTATATTTTATTACTATAAAAATAAATGCTAATAAATTGCTATAAAAAATTGCTTGTTAAAAGTGCATATATACTTAATAATAAAGCTATAATTATATATGCTTTAGCAATATAAAAAAATAGCATATTAGCTTTAGTTATGTTATAAGATTTATGCCTAGTTTGCTAATTTGTAAAAATACCTAAAAAAAAAGCAGTAAAACGTAAAAATGCGTTTTAGATTTAAAATTAAAAAAAACAAAGTAATTTTTTAATTTATTACGTATTATAAACATTTTTAATTTAATAAAGCTTTTTACTAAAAGTTTTAAATGCTTTAAAATTAAATTTAATAAAAGCTAGTTGTTTAAATAAAATAAAAAGCTCGTTTTAAAATGCAGAAATGTTAATAATATTATAACCTGTATTATTTTTTTTAAATTTTATTTAAATACTAGCTTTTTAAAAACGCTATTAAACTTTAAGGTTTTTTAATATATTAACTATTTTACATATTTATAGCTTTAATTAATTACTAGTTGTAGTTCGCAATAAAAGCTATTCTTTTAAAAACTAACAAAAATTATAGCTTTAATTATAATTATAATACTAATACTTTTATATGTTTGTTGCAATTTATTGCTAACATATAAAAGTAGATTTTTTGTTTAAATTATTACTTTTATAATTAAAATTATCTTTAAAGTTAAAAGTAATAAAAGTAGTATTAAAAAGGTTAGTTAATTTAAATATAAAAAGTAGCATAAACGCTAATATAGTAAATTATATAAGCAAGCAAAATAATCGCAAAAAAAACAATAGTAAAAAAAACAATATTTCGGTTAAAAAATCCATAGTATATAATATAACAAAAACTAGGCGTTAAAAAAATACAAAAAAAATATAACTATATACAAAATACAATAATTAATTAATTAAGTATAACTTTAAACAAATTTAAAGTTACTACATAAATAAATTATAGTTTGTTGTTTTTTAAATAAAAACGTAAGCAAAAAAATTAACATAGTTACTTTAAACCAAAATTCCAAGTTTATGTTAAAAAAGGTAAAAAGGGTTATAATTAGTAAAAAAGTAGTATAGCTAAAGAAATACAAACGCAAGGACCATTTTAGTTTAAAGCACCTAAGATAACAAAAATCAAACTATTAAAATTGCTATTTAATATTATACTTTTGCTTACTTTAATTGCAATTAAGTAAATATTTTTTTATTTTTGCAATAAAACTTTAATAATGCATACTTAAATTTTATTAAGTTTTTACTACATAAGCAATTATTTAAATTTAAACTTTTTAGTTTTAATAATATACTTATTAGCAATAATAAGTTATATAGCACATTAAAAAACATTTGCTTTTTTTGTAAACATTTATATAAAAATGCTAAGTTAGCTATAAACTTTGCTACTATAAAAGCCAAATATTATTATAATAATAAAAATAAGCTTATAAAGTTTAATATTAAAAACAAAGTTTATTTAAAGCTATATAAAAGATACTATTTTTTTAGTAATTTATTTAAAAAGTACTTATAGCAACGCATTAAACTATATAAAATAATAAAACAAATAAATTAGGTAGCTTATTATATTAATTTACTAAAAACTTTTAATATATACTTTATAATTTTTATTGCATACTTTTTATTTAGCTAATAAAGTAAAGACCTATTTTATTAAACTGTACTTTTACTTAGTTTTATTTATAATAAGCAAAACTTCAACAAAAAAAGTAATTTGTTTAAAATTAAAACTATTTTAAAGCATTATATTAATTAAACTAAGTTAAGTTTTAATTATTTAGTTAAATAAAAGAAATATAGTTATAAAAACAACTAGTAAAGATTAAAGTAGCAATTTTAATTAACTAAAAACTTAGTTAAAAAATATTAAGCTTATATAAAAAAACGAGCTAAGTTAAAACTAAAAAATAAAAATAAAGCAAAAGCTATAAAGCTTATTGCTAGTAAGCAACCGTATAAAAAGCCACGGAAAGTTATGCTTGCTTAATTAATTAATTAATAAATAACTTAAATTAATTATAATCTTTAAAATAGAAATTAGTTTATATAAATAGCTAAATTAGCTTTATTAAAGTTAATAACTTCTTTTTTATGCTTTAGCACTTAATATAAACTAAAAAGAAAACTTTATATTTATAAGGTTTAGCTATAATAGTATTTTTACTTATAACTATAGTAGCTTAACTAAATAGCTATATAAAGCTTATGCTTAAAGCAATTATATAACAATTGCTTGCAAAGTTCTTTTCCTTTTAATTAACATTACACTTTTTAAGCTTAATTGCTTTATTACTTATAATAAACTTTACTAATTATATTATTTATTATTAATAATAAACAAGTATTAAAAATTTAAGCAATTAAGTTAAACTAATTATGGTTTAATTGTTTTAATAAACATAATTATAAAGTTATTATACTTTATATAATAACTAAAATAGTTTATAATATAATACTTTTTTTATAACTAGTTTAAATTATTAATATAGTATTATTATAATAAAATACTATATGCTAAATTAACTTAATTTGTTTAGCTTTAAGCTTAAGCTTATATAATTTATTAAATTAATAACGATTTAAAATAGCACTAATAATAGCTTATATAAAGTTATATTTTAATATATGCTATTAGTTATATTTTAATTGCAGCAAAATATGCTATATAAAATACTAAATATAGTTATTAAATAAATGTTTTAATACTGCATTATTAGCTAGTTTATTTAGTTTACTAAGCTTTTTAATAAATTTTAAAAGTTTTAAAACGATTAGTTTTTCTAAAAAATAACTATTAATTAAGCTAAAGCTAAAATTGTTAAAAGTTTATAGTTTTATAATAAAGTAAAAAAATAACACTAGTTAATAAATTAATAAATAAAGCTTAACTTTTAACTGTTTAAACTTAAAACATTATAACATAATAAAGTATTTTAATTATAAAGTTAGCGCTAAATATAAATATTACTATAAAAAGCTTTAAGCAATATTATAATTATTATTTTTAAGTTTTATTAGCAAATAGTTTATAAGTATAAATAGTATATATATATATGCAAAGTAAACTTTAGCTCGAAAATTAACAAAGGTGCTTTAGACTAAAATATATAAAATGTAAGCTTTAAACCTATAAATACATTTACATAAGCCTTTAAAAAAAGTAAGTTATAGCTTGTAGTAAGCATAGCTTACTATTCTATGTTTTTAGTTTAAAGCACTTAAAATAATTTTATTTAGCTTAAGCTAGTTTTATTTTTTTGCTTTTTTTAAATATTTCTTATTTTAGGTGCTTTAGACTAAAAACATAGAACTGCAAGCTACGACTTACTTTCTTTAAGAGCTTATATAAATGTATTTGTAGGTTTAAAGCTTACGTTTTATGTATTTTAATCTAAAGCACTTTTATTAATTTTTAAGCTAAGGTTTACTTTGCATACGTATATATACTACTTATATTTATAAATTATTTGCTAATAAAACTTAAAAAAAACAATTATAATATTGCTTAAAGCTTTTTATAGTAATGCTTATATTTAGTGCTAACTTTATAATTAAAATATTTTATTATATTATAATGTTTTAAGCTTAAACGGTTAAAAGTTAAGCTTTATTTGTTAATTTATTAACTAGTGTTATTTTTTTACTTTATTATAAAACTGCAAACTTTTAACAATTTTAGCTTTAGCTTAATTAATAGTTGCTTTTTAAAAAAACTAATAGCTTTAGAACTTTTAAAATTTATTAGAAAACTTAGCAAACTAAATAAACTAGCTAATAATGCAATATTAAAGCATTTATTTAGTAATTATATTTAGTATTTTATATAATATATTCTGCTGCAATTAAAACATAATTAATGGCATATATTAAAATATAACTTTATATAAGCTATTATTAGTGCTATTTTAAATTATTGTTAATTTAATAGATTATATAAGCTTAAGCTTAAAGCTAAACAAGTTAAGTTAATTTAGCATATAATATTTTGTTATAGTAATATTATACTAATAGCTTAAATTAGTTATAAAAAAAAGATTATATTATAAACTGTTTTAGTTATTATATAAAGTATAATAACTTTATAATTATGCTTATTAAAACAATTAAAACATAATTAGTTTAATTTAATTGCTTGAATTTTTAATACTTATTTATTATTAATAATAAATAATATAATAAAAGTTAATTAGTATTACATAAATAGTTATAAAAATATATTTTTACTATTTAATACAATAATGCTATATAAGCTAAATTAGCTTTAAAATATTTTATATATGTTATTTTTAAGCTTAAATAAGCTATTTAAAAATATTTTATTAACTTGTTTTATAACTTTTTATTTAATTAAAAAATTATATTTATAGCTATTAATAAGCTTTATATAGTTTATTAATAAAAAGATTTCTAAATTATATATTTTAATATATATTATATAAAAGCGTTAGTTTTACAAAATATATTATAGTTTAGCTATATTACTATACTAAGCTTAAACGCTTAAAAGTTTATATTGCTTAAAGCTAGATTTTAATAATAAAATATTTGTTTAAAAAAACTGTAATTTATTTATACTTCGGTTAATTAGCTTAATATATTTTTTGTTGTTTATTTTATAGAAAAAAGTACTATTATAAAAAATTACTAGTAATTAAGTTTTTTAATTAATAGAATATAGCGTAATATAATATATTTAATCTTTAAAACTATTGTTTTTATAAATAGTAAAAAAAAGCTTATTACTACGTACTATTTTTTAATAATATAGTTTTAAAGGTTAAAATTTATTTTAATTAAAATAAAGCGCTTTATTTAAAAATATAATGTAAATATACGTTTTAATAACTAATAATAGTTATATAACAAGTTTATAAAGCTAGACTTTTTTTGTTAGATTATATTTGCTATTATAGCTTTTAAAATAAAAATAAATATTTGTAATATAATGCATATTGTTTAGTTTAGCTTTATTGCTTTTAAAGATTTTTTAAACTTGTTGCAAAAGTTTAACTAAGCTATTTAAAATAGTATAACATAAAAAACAGCATTTTTTTTTGCTTTTTATTAGTATTTTGATTTATTAAAAGCGCAAAAAGTTAAGCTTTTTAAACTAAAGCATAAAAAAAAGCTACTAAAAAACAATTAAAATAATTTGCGCTTTATAATAAACATAAATAATAATACATTAAAAAGTTTAACGTTTAGCTATATATAGTTTATACTATTAAATTATTAATTAATTATAACTAATAAGCTTAAAAATAAAAATAGTTTAATAGTTAACTTTAAATTAAAACAATTTAAGCTAGTTAAGCTTACTAAATAAACTAAAGCTAAACTAAAGTTTAAAAATAAGCTATAAACTATTTAGCTAAATATATATAAATTTATAAATATAAAATATTTTAAAAAGTATATTTTATAGTTTTTATAGCAGCTAAATAATAAAAATATTAAAAAGCAAAAAAATATGTAATAAAAAATGTACTATAACTTATATTATTATAACTTTAGCTAACTATTAAGGTTGTTGCTAAAAATATACTAATAGTTTATGCTTTAAAAAAAAATTATTTTTTAGTTTTTATAACAAAAGCTTTAAAAATTTTACGTAAAATACTTTATAAACTTATATTAATACTTAAACTTTGCTATTAATAACATAGCAAAATATTTTATGCTAAAAAAAGTTTAGTAATATATTGCTGCTATGTTTAATAAAATAATTAATATAAATACTATGTTTTTTTTAGTTTATAATGCTATAAAAATATTTAAATAAAATAAATAAAAAAAATATAGCTACGTTTTATATATTAAGCTTTTTATAATATATTAGCATGCTTTTAATAAGCATGTTAAGCATTTTATAAATAAAGCATAAATTAAAAATGCTATTAAAAATATACTTTGTTTAACTTTAAAATTAATACTAAAAATGCAAACAAAGCAATAGTTAAATACTTATTAAACGCTTAATATATAGTTAAGCTAATTAGCTTTATGGTTAATAGCAGTTATAACTTTTATTTTGTTGTTTTTAGTAAAACTAACTATAGTTGCATTACATTTAAGTGCTTTTTTTATATATATAAATATATTGCTAGCTATAGATTTACTAGTATAATTTAAACTACTAAAGTATAATAAAGAATTACTAGCAAATAATAGTTTTAAAAAGCTAAAAAAAAAGCAAAAAAAGTAAAACGTATATAATACTTTGCGCTAATTTATATTTAGTTATAATTTTTTAGTTTTTCTTTTTTTCTTTTTTGTTTTTTTATAATTAAAAATATATAGCTGCTATTTTTTATTACTTTTAATAAATAGCTTATTTTTATTAGCTAAACTTAATATGTTTTGCTATATTAAAACTTTAGTTAGTTAAACAACTTTAGTGTTAAACTTATTAATTTTAGTATTAGTAAATTATTGCTTTTTTTTTATTAATAAATTTAGTGCATTAAAAAGATTATATAACGTAGTATAGCTATTAGTGCATTTTTTAGTGTTGCTATTAATATATATTTTGCAAGTATATTTAATAATATTTTAGTTAATAAAAAAAAAAGTATGCTGCTTATTTTAATATGTTTAAAAAAACTGTTTTATATTACTATAAATTAAAGCAGTATAAAAGCTTATAATAGCTAATTAATTAAATATAATAAAAATATTTTACGTAGAATTTTTGTTATTTTTTATATTAATTGCAAAAGCATTATTAATATGCTTTAAAGCTAAATTAATAGCTTTTTACTTGCTTTTAGCTATAATATATTAAATAAAGCTTAACTATAGTATTTTTGTTGTAAGTTCTAGTTTTATAACATTAAGATAAAATAATTAAGCAAAATATAATATTTTTAGTTTATAATTACTAAATTTTCTTTTATAAAAAAAAATAAAAAAATAAAAAATAATTTAATATAGCACTTTATAGTTATTAAGCTAAACTACTATAATTATTATAAGTAAATATTTTATAATATTTATATATTAATAATAGCTTTAAAACTTAATATTAATTAATTTGCTTTTGTTTTAAGTATATTTTTTTGTTTAATTTGCATATTTTAACTATTAAAACTATAAAGCTACAATTTTTTGTTTAAGTAATATAAAATTTATGCTTTTTAATGCTATTTAAATATAGTTTAGTTAAACTTTATTAAAAAATAATATATTAAATTTAACTGAGTTATAAATTAAAAACGCTAAAATATAAGCATAAAACTTATTATATAGTAATAGCAGAGCTTAATAATATTAAACTTTATTTTTTTTAATATATTGCTTGCAGCTAAAGAATTATACGTTATATTTTATAAAAAAATCTTAAAAAGTCCAAAAAATTAGTTAAATAAAATTTAACGCAATATAAAAAAAAGCTAGTATAAAAAACATTTATTATTTATAGTTATATATATTGCTTGCTTTTATTTAAATAGCTGCTATAACTTAAATAAAAAATGTAGTTTTTTAATTTTTATATATTATTATAAGTTGTTTATTATAGTTTTAATAATTTAAAATAGTGCAAAATAAAATATTATAAACTTAATATACTTTAGATATTTTTTTTTTGTTTTTATAAATAATAAAGGTTTACAAAATATAGCTAACGTTATTTTATAGTTATATAATGTTTAAAAATAAAGCAAACTGTTTTAAATGTAATAATTTAAATAAAAAACAAACAGCATAAACTAATAAATAATTAATTGTTTTATTTATATAAGCTAAAATTAGCGTTAAATAAAAAAAAAGTTATTTTTTTTTAAAAAAAGTAATAATATACTATTATAACTATATAAATAAGCTAAGCATGTTTAAACTAATAACTATAAAATAATTAGTTAAATTTTGCATAATATTTTTATAATTTATGCTAAGATTTTAAATATTATTTTTAAAGTTAAAATTGTTATATATAAATATAGTACTTAGGTTATAAGTAATATGCTTTAAGTTAAGCTATATATTTATTAATTTAAGTATTAAAATATTAGCTAATTAGCTGCTATATATATAATTTTGTTTAGCTATTTTATTTAGCTATTTTAAAACAAACTTATAACTAATATATACTTTAAATTAAGCAAAAGTATTAATTATTTAAGTTTATGTTTTATTACTATAAAAGTAAACACTAATAGATTGCTATAAAAAATTGCTTATTAAAAGTGCATATATACTTAATAATAAAGCTATAATTATATATGCTTTAATAATATAAAAAAACAGCATATTAGCTTTAATTGCGTTATAAGATTTATGCTTAGTTTGCTAATTTATAAAAATACTTAGAAAAAAAGCAGCAAAACGTAAAAATGCGTTTTAAATTTAGAACTAGAAAAAACAAAGTAACTTTTTGATTTATTGCATATTATAAACATTTTTAATTTAGTAGGGCTTTTTACTAAAAGCTTTAAATGCTTTAAGATTAAATTTAGTAAAGGCTAATTATTTAAATAAAATAAAAAGCTTGTTTTAAAATGTAAAAATATTAATAATATTATAACTTGCATTATTTTTTTTAAATTTTATTTAAATACTAGCTTTTTAAAAACGTTATTAAACTTTAAGATCTTTTAATATATTAACTATTTTATGCATTTGTAGCTTTAACTAGTTACTAGTTATAATTTGTAATAAAAGCTATTTTTTTAAAAACTAACAAAAATTATAGCTTTAATTATAATTGTAATACTAGTACTTTTATATGTTTATTATAATTTGTTGCTAGCATATAAAATTAGATTTTTTGTTTAAGTTATTGCTTTTATAATTAGAATTATTTTTAAAGTTAAAAACAATAAAAATAATATTAAAAAAGTTAGTTAATTTAAATATAAAAAGTAGCATAAACGCTAGTATAGTAAACTATATAAGCAAGCAAAATAATCGTAAAAAAAACAATAATAAAAAAAACGATATTTTAGTTAAAAAATTTATAGTATGCAATATAACAAAAACTAAGCGTTAGAAAAATACGAAAAAAATATAACTATATGCAAAATACAATAATTAATTAATTAAGTATAACTTTAAACAGATTTAAAGTTGTTATATAAATAAATTACGGTTTGTTATTTTTTAAATAAAAACGTAAGCAAGAAAATCAACATAGTTGCTTTAAACCAGAATTTTAAATTTGTGTTAAGAGAAGTAAAAAGGGTTGTAATTAGTAAAGAGGTAGTATAGCTAAAGAAGTATAAACGCAAGGACCATTTTTGTCTAAAGCACCTAAGATAAAATATTTCTATAAAGCTGCTTTTAAATTAATTATAACTTTTAATGCTTTATAATTTAAATTTAACTATTTAAAGTCCTCTTAATAAATAGTAGCTAAATTATTAAACATTTATACTAAGTTTATTATTAAGCTTTTTTATTTATACTTTATTTTAGTTACTTTTTTTTTAAAAATAGCTAATATAAAATTTTATTATATAATAAACTTAAGTAGTTTATTTGCTTTTTAGCTTTTTTTGCTTTTTAAGTTTTATAATAAATAATAAAAGTTAAAATTTTTTATAAATATATAATGTTTTTTTAGCTTGCTTACTTTATATATTTTTTAAATTAAATTGCGTTATATTATTTTTTTTAATTTAGCAAATATATTAACTATAAAATTACTACTAAATTATTATTGCTTATTATAATTTTTGTTTAATTTTTTTTAGCATTTTTTATTAGCGTTTTTATTGCAATTTTTTTATTTATATATAGTGTAGCGATATTTTTTAACTAAATAACTTAATAGCTATTATTATTAAAGCAATATATATTGCTATATTTATTAATTATTAGTTTTTAAACTACTATATAATTAAAGCTATTATTTTATAGCGCATATATTATATTACTTTTAAATTTTATAATATTTTAAAAAGCAATATTATATATTATTAAGTTAACAAAAATAAATTTTTGTTTATATTGCTAGTTCGCTGTTTTTTTGCTAGTAATTTTTTTTTATTTAGCTATATAACTATTAAGGCTATTAGCATTTTTAAACTACTTTTGTTTATTTTTTTGCTTATTACTAATGTTTTTTTAGCACTTTAAAAGCTTTTAAGTTATAATATCCATACTACTTTTGCTTTGTTTTTTTGTTTAACTTTTTTTTAGTAAGCTTTATTTTATACTCCGTGCGTTTTTTTGTAGTTTATATATTTTTGTTTTGCTTTTTATGTTTTTATTAAGCAGCTTTTTTTTTTCTTTTAGTACTTTAAAGCTAAGCAATAGTTATACTTTAAGTTTTTGCAGCAATATTTAGCTATATATTTGTATTTATAACAATTAAAGCACTACATAACTTTAAGCTTTATAGTAAAAAGTTTATAATTAAACAGCTAAACTTTTTATAAAAAGCTATTATTATATATTATTTTAACTGCTGCTATGCTGCTTATATATAGCAATATTGCTATAAATTTAACTTTTACGTTTTTAAGCAGCATTTTTGTATACTTTATAACTTTAAAATATTTATTATATAATAGCTGCAATAAATTTTCGTTTAAGTATATTACTTTAATATATTTTACTAAAATGCTTTTTATTATTAGCGCTGCTTTTTTTTATTATATTTTTAACTTTTTTTTAAAAGCTTTTATAATTTACTTTTTTTTTTTTTGCTTTTTAAAGTACTGCTTTTTTAAAAGTAATTACTGTATTTTTGCTATATAGCTTTTTAGTAATAATTATATTACTACTTATAAACGCTATATTTACTGCTTTAATAATATTATCTAATGTTTTATTTTTAAAATTATTAGCTTGTTTTTTAACTTTAATTAATACTTTTTTATTTTGCTTAAATAGCATTGCTTTATTATTACAAGCTAGCTATAAAGCTGCTACTTATGCTTAAAATTTTAGCGTATTTACGTTTAATAAAGTGTATTAAAAAAGCTTTTAAATAGTATTTTTAACGCTTTTTTAGTTAGCTTTTATAGCAACATTTAAATTATAGCAAGTTATAAATATATTAAGGTTATTTTTGTTATTAAGCTTTATACTTTGCTAGCTTTTTTAAGCTTTTTTTAACGTATGTGCTATTTATGCTTTTTTTGCGTTTTTTTAAAAAGAAATTCTTTTTGCTATCTTTTTTTTTATTAGTAGCTATAATACTAGTTCTATAATTTTATTAATTATTTTTTATACACTAGAAAGTTTATTAACTTTATGTTTTTTATTAAAACGCTACTATATTATAGTTATATTACTAGTAAGTTTTAATAATACATTAGTTATATTTTTAACAAATAAATCGTTTAATACTATTTTTCTGTTTTTTATTATATTTGCACTTTATAAATAAAGTATAACTTACTTAGTAAGTAAAAGTTGCTACGCTAGTTTTAGCGATCTTAATTATTTAATAATTAAGCTTGAACTCACAAAGTTATAATTAAGTGTAAAAAATTTAAAAAAGGTCTTCATTAACCCTGTTTAAAAAACGCTAATAAAAGTAAAGAACTTTATAATTATAAGTATTAAAATAAACTAAAAGCAGCCATATTTTAATAAAAAAAAATTAAAATAAAGTAAAATAGTTAAATAAGCTAACTAGCTAGCTAAAATAAGTTTAAGCTAAGTTATATAATAAAAATAAAAGTATAAGTATTATACTAAACTTCGAAGTATAAATTTAACAAAAGCGCACAACATAATAAAAAATAGCTACGGTTGCTTTATTTATGTTATTAAATAGCCCTTTAATAAATCGTTTTATTTCCTAATTTATATATAACTTAATTGCTTAAATGCGTAAGTTATAACTTATCTTTTTGCGATTAAAGTAGTATAGTAAATTTTGCGCGATTACATGGCTTCATTTTAATATATAGCTTTTTAATTAGCTTAGTTAGCTTATTTTATAACATATATATTAATTATTAATGTTAAACTAACATAAAAGTTATATATTAGCTAAATTTAAAAACTATTACAAAAAATAAAACATTATAACTATTGTTTTACTTTTTTATTTATTATATTTAATTTAGCTATTTAACATTAAGCTTTATAATTTATTAAAGCAAGCATATAATTACTAAATTAACAAATTTATTTAATTATATGTTAATTATATTATTAAGCCTAAGTTTTTTATTACGTTTAAAAAAGCTTATTTTATTATTTTTATAAAATTAAATATTTTAAAAGGTTTTTAAAAGTTAAAAGTAATGCTTTATAATTTACAAGCAAAAATTTTAAAGCTAAATATATAATTATAATTATTAACGCTAATTTTTAATACTATTAATTTACTTAAACCTTAAGTTTTTTATACGCTAAAAACTATTAAAAAAGTAAGCATATAGTTAACTTTAATTAAAAGTTAAATTTTTAGTTATTAAAAAAGCTTTTTAAAGCTAATTTTAAACGCTATTAATTAGCTTATAAAATTAAATTAAATATTAGTACATTAATTAACTTTTATAAGCAATAAAAACTAAAAGTTTTATAAAGCAAATAAAGCACTTAATAAGCACTAAAAAAGAAAAGTGCTTATAAAACAAAAATAGTTTTATTGTAAAAAATACAACTAATTTAATTGCTTAAAAAATGCACAAAGCTTAATATAGTTATAAACATTAAAAAATCATAATAGTAATAAACCAAGTATACTATAGCAGCAATAATATAAATAATGCAATAAAACTAACTATAATATAAAAACTTATAATATAAATATAAAAAGTAATAATAAATTAAAATGCGATTAATTTTTAATAATAAATACTTTAGTTATAAAGTTATTAATAATTAAACCTAAAAATCTAAAAAAAGTGCGCTATTTGCTTAAATGTATTGCTTATATATAAACTACATTATTTAAATAAATTTTTTTATAAAATTAGCTTTTTTATATATAAATTAAGTTTGTTTTATTATATATAAAAAGTATATTTTTTAAATAATAATAAAAAATATTTTATAATAAATTAATTAAGTTAGTTTTATAAATAATATAAAGTTAATTTATTTTTTTATTATAAAAAGTTTATAAATAGTTTATTATTTTATTAATATTTTAGCTAATTAATAACTTAAAATAATATTAAATTAATCATTATTATAAAGCAAAATGCTATATTATATAATTAAAAAACTTTTAATTTTTTTAGTTTTTAAATATATATATTTATTTTTTTAAATTTTTTAATTAAAATACCTTTATTTTTTATATATATTATATTATTTAAGTTAATTTTCTTAAAGTTTAAAAATTTGCTAATTTTATTAAATATATATATTATAATATTTAAGTTTAAAATAATAAAATTTTTAAGTTTATATATTATTTTAGTTTTATTTTTAGTTATAAATATAATTTAAGCTAGTTTTTTTAATAATTAGTTAATATTTAGTTTAGTTTTTTTTTGCTTTGTTTTTTTTTTTTAAATTTGCTTAATTTTTTTTAAAAGTTTTAAATTAAATTTTAGTATTTATAAAACTATTTTTTAAACTATTTTATTAAATATAAAGTTTTTATTAGCTATTTTTAAAAAAGCATATTAATATTTATTTAATAAATAATTTTAAATATATAGTTTATAGTTTATATTTTTATTATTAATATTTGGTTAAAAACATTTAAGTTTTATGCTTTTTTTATGTTTTTATAATTTTTTGCTATAAAAACTGCTTTAATTTTTTTTTGCTAATTTTTAATAATTAAAAAGCTTTTTTGCTTTAATTATATTATTTGCTTTTTTTATATTTTTAAAAATATAAAAACTTTTTTTATAAAGTTTTTTTTTAAATAGTTTATTTTAAATTAATAGCTTAATGTTTATTTTATTTTATAACGTTATTATAATTATAATATAATTAAAAGTTTTATTTTTATTTTTTTATTAATTAATTTATTGAAATATTATTATTTATTTTTAGTAGTTTTTTTTTAGTGCTTTTTTTAAATTAATAGCTATATTATATAATGTTATTTATAAGCAAGCTGCGCATTTAAGCGAGTTGCACACTTAGCTTAGCATACTATTCCACATAATTTTATATGTAAAGGTTATCTTAAGTGCCTTAAACCAAAATAGTTTTTGCGTTTATATTTCTTTAGCTATACTACTTTTTTACTAATTATAACCTTTTTTATCCTTTTTAATATAAACTTGGAATTTTAGTTTAAAGCAACTATATTAATTTTTTTGCTTACGTTTTTATTTAAAAAACAACAAACTATAATTTATTTATGTAGTAACTTTAAATCTGTTTAAAGTTATACTTAATTAATTAATTATTATATTTTGCATATAGTTATATTTTTTTCGTATTTTTTTAATACTTAGTTTTTCTTGCATTACATACTATAGATTTTTTAACCGAAATATTGTTTTTTTTATTATTGTTTTTTTTGCAATTACTTTGCTTGCTTATATAGTTTACTATACTAGCATTTATGCTACTTTTTATATTTAAATTAACTAATTCTTTTAATACTACTTTTATTGCTTTTAACTTTAAAAATAATTTTAATTATAAAAGTAATAATTTAAATAAGAAATTTAATTTTGTATGCTAATAATAAGTTGTAATAAACATACAAAAATACTAGTATTACAATTATAATTAAAGCTATAATATTTGTTAGTTTTTAAAAAAATAGCTTTTATTGTAAATTATAATTAATAACTAGTTAAAGCTATAAATATATAAAATAGTTAATATATTAAAAAACCTGAAAGTTTAATAACGTTTTTAAAAAGCTAGTATTTAAATAAAATTTAAAGAAAATAATGCAAGTTATAATATTGCTAACATTTTTACATTTTAAAACAAGCTTTTTATTTTATTTAAATAACTAGCTTTTATTAAATTTAATTTTAAAGCATTTAAAGATTTTAATAAAAAGCTTTACTAAGTTAAAAATGTTTATAATATATAATAAATTAAAAGGTTATTTTATTTTTTTTAGTTTTAAATTTAAAACGTATTTTTTTATCTTAGGTGCCTTAGACCAGAATAGTCCTTGCGTTTGTACTTCTTTAGCTATACTACCTCTTTACTAATTACAACCTTTTTTACTCCCTTTAATATAAACTTGGAATTTTAGTTTAAGGCAACTATGTTAATTTTCCTGCTTACGTTTTTATTTAAAAAACGACAAACCGTAATTTATTTATGCAGCAACTTTAAATCTGTTTAAAGTTATACCTAATTAATTAATTATTGTATTTTGCACATAGTTATATTTTTTTTGTATTTTTTTAACGCTTGGTTTTTGTTGCATTGCATACTATGGATTTTTTAACCGAAATATTGTTTTTTTTACTATTGTTTTTTTTGCGATTATTTTGCTTGCTTGTATAATTTATTATATTAACGTTTATGCTACTTTTTATATCTGAATTAACCGATTTTTCTAATACTACTTTTATTGCTTTTAACTTTAAAGATAATTCTAATTATAAAAGTAACAACTTAAACAAAAAATCTGATTTTGTATGCTAGCAATAGGTTGTAACAAATATATAAAAGTATTAGCATTGCAATTATAATTAAAGCTATAATTTTTGTTGGTTTTTAAAAAGATAGCTTTTATTGCAAACTGCAACTAGTAATTAGTTAAAACTATAAATATGTAAAATAGTTAACATATTAAAAAACCTTAAAGTTTAATAGCGTTTTTAAAAAGCTAGTATTTAAATAAAATTTAAAGAAAATAATATAGGTTGTAATATTGCTAATATTTCTGCATTATAAAATAAGCTTTTTATTTTATTTAAACAATTAACTTTTATTAAATTTAATCCTAAAGCATTTAAAGCTTTTAGTAAAAAGTTTTGCTAAATTAAAAATGTTTATAATATGCAATAAATTAAAAGGTTACTTTGTTTTTTTTAGTTTTAAATTTAAGACGCATTTTTATGTTTTGCTGCCTTTTTTTTAGGTATTTTTACGAATTAGCAAATTAAGCGTAAATTTTATAATATAACTAAAGCTAATATGCTATTTTTTTATATTACTAAAGCATATATAATTATAGCTTTATTATTAAGTATATATGTACTTTTAACAAGCAATTTTTTATAGCAATTTATTAGCATTTATTTTTATAGTAGTAAAACATAAACTTAAGTAATTAATACTTTTGCTTAATTTAAGGTATATATTAGCTATAATTTTGTTTTAAAATAGCTAAATAAAATAGCTAAATAAAGTTACGTATGTAGCAATTAATTAGCTAATGTTTTAATACTTAAATTAATAAATATATAGCTTAACTTAAAGCGTATTGCTTATAACTTAAGTGCTATATTTATATATAATAATTTTAACTTTAAAAATAATGTTTGAAATTTTAATATAAGTTATAAAAATATTATGCAAAATTTAACTAATTATTTTATAGTTATTAGTTTAAACATACTTAGCTTATTTATGTAGTTATAATAGCATATTATTACTTTTTTTAAAAAAAAATAGCTTTTTTTTTATTTAACGTTAACTTTAGTTTATATAAATAAAGCAATTAATTATTTATTAATTTATGCTATTTGTTTTTTATTTAAATTATTACATTTAAAAAGGTTTGCTTTATTTTTAAACATTATATAACTGCAAAATAACGTTAGCTATATTTTGTAAACCTTTGCTATTTATAAAAACAAAAAGAAAATATTTAAAGTATATTAAGTTTATAATACTTTATTTTGCACTATTTTAAATTATTAAAACTATAATAAATAACTTGCAATAATACATAAAGATTAAAAAACTACATTTTTTATTTAAGCTATAATAGCTCCTTAAATAAAAGTAAGCAATATATATAACTATAAACAATAAATGCTTTTTGTATTAGCTTTTTTTTATATTGCGCTAAATTTTATTTAACTAATTTTTTGGACTTTTTAAGATCTTTTTATAAAACATAACGTGTAATTTTTTAGTTGCAAGCAATATATTAAAAAAAATAAAGTTTAATACTATTAAGCCTTGTTATTATTACGTAATAAGTTTTATGCTTATATTTTAGCGTTTTTAATTTATAATTTAATTAAATTTAGTATATTATTTTTTAATAAAGTTTAATTAAACTATATTTAAACAGCATTAAAAAGCATAAATCTTATATTATTTAAGCAAAAAATTGCAGCTTTATAGTTTTAATGGTTAAAATATGCAAATTAAACAAAAAAATATACTTAAAACAAAAGCAAATTAATTAATATTAAGTTCTAAAGCTATTACTAATATATAAGTATTATAAAATATTTATTTATAATAATTATAGCAGTTTAGCTTAGCAACTATAAAGTGCTACGTTAAATTATTTTTTATTTTTTTATTTTTTTTTATAGAAGAAAATTTAGTAATTATAAACTAAAAATGTTATATTTTGCTTAGTTATTTTATTTTAATGTTATAAAACTAGAACTTGCAATAAAAATATTATAGTTAAGCTTTATTTAATGTATTACAGCTAAAAGCAAATAAAAAGCTATTAATTTAGCTTTAAAGCATATTAATAGTACTTTTATAATTAATATAAAAAATAACAAGAATTTTATGCGGAATGTTTTTATTATATTTAATTAATTAGCTATTATAAGCTTTTATATTGCTTTAATCCGTAGTAGTATAAAACAGTTCTTTTAAATATATTAAAATAAGCAATATATTTTTTTTTTTATTAACTGAAATATTATTAAATATGCTTGCAAAATATATATTAATAGTAATACTAAAAAATGTACTAATAGCTATACTATGTTATATAATTTTTTTAATGTATTAAATCTATTAATAGAAAAAAAACAATAACTTGCTAATATTAAAATTAATAAGTTTAATATTAAGGTTGTTTAATTAACTAAAGTTTTAATATAGCAAAACATACTAAGTTTAATTAATAAAAATAAGCTATTTATTAAAAGTAATAAAAAATAGCAGTTATATACTTTTAATTATAAAAAAGCAAAAAAAGAAAAAAAAGAAACTAAAGAACTATAGCTAAATATAAATTAGCATAAAATATTATATATGTTTTATTTCTTTTGTTTTTTTTTTAGCTTTTTAAAACTACTATTTGCTAGCGATTTTTTATTGTGCTTTAATAGTTTAAATTATACTAGTAAATTTATAGCTAGCAATATATTTATATATATAAAAAAAGCACTTAAAAGTAATATAACTATAATTAGTTTTATTAAAAATAACAAAATAAAAGTTATAGCTGCTATTAAATATAAAGCTAATTAGCTTAACTATATATTAAGCGTTTAATAAGTATTTAACTGCTGTTTTGTTTATATTTTTAGTATTAATTTTAAGGTTAAACAAAGTGTATTTTTAGTAGCATTTTTAATTTGTGCTTTGTTTGCAAAATGCTTAGCATGCTTATTAAAAGCATGCTAGTACATTATAAAAAGCTTAATACATAAAACGTAGCTATATTTTTTTTATTTATTTTATTTAAATATTTCTATAGTATTATAAACTAAAGGAAATATAGTATTTATATTAACTACTTTGTTAAATATAGCAGTAATATACTATTAAACTTTTTTTAGCATAAAATATTTTGCTATGCTATTAATAGTAAAGTTTAAGTGTTAATATAAGTTTATAAAGTATTTTATGCAGAATTTCTAGAGCTCTTATTATAAAAACTAAGGAATAGTTCTTTTTTAAAGCGTAAACTGCTAGTATATTTTTAGCAGCAATTTTAGTAATTAGCTAAAGTTATAATAATATAAGTTATAGTACACTTTTTATTATATATTTTTTTGCTTTTTAATATCTTTATTATTTAGTTGCTATAAAAACTATAAAGCATACTTTTTAAAGCATTTTGTATTTATAAATTTATATATGTTTAGCTAAACAGTTTATAGCTTGTTTTTAGATTTTAGTTTAGCTTTAGTTTATTTAGTAAGCTTAACTAGCTTAAATTATTTTAGTTTAAAGTTAACTATTAAATTATTTTTATTTTTAAGCTTATTAATTATAATTAATTAATAGTTTAATAGTATAAACTATATATAGCTAAACGTTAAGCTTTTTAATGTATTATTACTTATGTTTGTTATAAAGCATAAATTATTTTGATTGTTTTTTAGTAGCTTTTTTTTACGCTTTAGTTTAAAAAGCTTAACTTTTTGCGCTTTTAATAAATCGAAATATTAGTAAAAGGCAAAAAAAAATACTGTTTTTTATGTTATACTATTTTAAATAGCTTAGTTAAACTTTTGTAACAAGTTTAAAAGGTTTTTAGAAGTAATAAAACTAAACTAAACAATATACATTACGTTATAAATATTTATTTTTATTTTAAAGGCTATAATAGCAAGCATAATTTAATAAAAAAAGTCTAGCTTTATAAACTTATTATATAATTACTATTAATTATTAAAATATATATTTGCATTATATTTTTAAATAAAGCGCTTTATTTTAATTAAAATAAACTTTAACTTTTAAAGTTATATTATTAAAAAATAACGCGTAGCAATAAGCTTTTTTTTGCTATTTATAAAAACAATAGTTTTAGGGATTAAGTGTGCTATATTACGCTATATTTTGCTAATTAAAAAATTTAATTGTTAGTAATTTTTTATAATAGTACTTTTTTTTATAAAATAAACAACAAAGAATATATTAAGCTAATTAACTAAAGCATAAACAAATTATAGTTCTTTTAAATAAGTATTTTGCTGTTAAAATCTAGCTTTAAATAATATAAACTTTTAAGCATTTAAGCTTAGTATAGCAGTACAGCTAAACTATAGTATATTTTATAGAACTAACGCTTTTATATAGTATATATTAAGGTATGTAATCTAGAAATCTTTTTATTAATAAACTATATAAAGCTTATTAATAACTATAAACGTAATTTTTTAGTTAAACAAAAAGTTATAAAGCAAGTTAATAAAATGTTTTTAAGTAGCTTGTTTAAGCTTAAAAATAATATATATAAAGCGTTTTAAGGCTAACTTAGCTTATATAGCATTATTTTATTAAACAGTAAAAATATACTTTTATAATTACTTATATAATATTAATTAACTTTTGTTATATTATTTATTATTAATAATAAATAAGTATTAAAAATTTAAACAATTAAATTAAACTAAGTATGTTTTAATTGTTTTAATAAGTATAACTATAAAGTTATTATACTTTGTATAATAACTAAAACAGTTTGCAATATAATGCTTTTTTTATAATTAGTTCAAGCTAATAGTATAGTATTATTATAACGAAATATTATACGCTAAATTAATTTAATTTGCTTAGCTTTAAGTTTAAGTTTATATAATTTGTTAAATTAATAATAATTTAAAATAGTACTAATAATAGCTTATATAAAGTTATATTTTAATATGTGTTATTAGTTATATTTTAATTGCAGTAAAATATATTATATAAAATACTAAATATAATTGCTAAATAAATGCTTTAATATTGCATTATTAGTTAGTTTATTTAGTTTGCTAAGTTTTTTAATAAATTTTAAAAGTTTTAAAGCTATTAGTTTTTTTAGAAAGCAACTATTAATTAAGCTAAAGCTAAAATTGTTAAAAGTTTACAGTTTTATAATAAAGTAAAAAAATAACACTAGTTAATAAATTAATAAATAAAGCTTAACTTTTAACCGTTTAAGCTTAAAATATTATAATATAATAAAGTATTTTGATTATAAAGTTAGCGCTAAGTATAAATATTATTATAGAAAGCCTTAAGCAATATTATAATTGTTTTTTTTAGGTTTTATTAGCAAATAATCTATAGGTATAAATAGTGTACATATATATGCAAAGTAAACCCTAGCTTAAAAATTAACAAAAGTGCTTTAGACTAAAATATATAAAACGCAAGCTTTAAACCTATAGATATATTTGCACGGGCCCCCGAAAAGGGTAGGTTGTGGCTTGCAGCAAGCGTAGCTTGCTGTTTTATGTTTTTAGTTTAAGGCACCTAAGATAAGTATTTTTACGTTTTGCTGCTTTTTTTTTAAGTATTTTTATAAATTAGCAAACTAAACATAAATTTTATAATATAACTAAAGCTAATATGCTATTTTTTTATATTACTAAAGCATATATAATTATAATTTTATTATTAAATATATATATATTTTTAATAAGCAATTTTTTATAATAATTTATTAGTATTTATTTTTATAATAATAAAATATAAACTTAAGTAATTAATACTTTTGCTTAATTTAAAATATATATTAACTATAAGTTTATTTTAAAATAGCTAAATAAAATAGCTAAATAAAATTACATATATAGCAGTTAATTAACTAATGTTTTAATATTTAAATTAATAAATATATAGCTTAACTTAAAGTATATTATTTATAACTTAAATGCTATATTTATATATAATAATTTTAACTTTAAAAATAATATTTAAAATCTTAGCATAAATTATAAAAATATTATGCAAAATTTAACTAACTGTTTTATAATTACTAGTTTAAACATGCTTAGCTTATTTATATAGTTATAATAATATACTATTACTTTTTTTAAAAAAAAATAGCTTTTTTTTTATTTAACGCTAACTTTAGCTTATATAAATAAAACAACTAATTATTTATTAGTTTACGTTATTTATTTTTTATTTAAATTATTATATTTAAAAAGGTTTGCTTTATTTTTAAACATTACATAACTATAAAATAATATTAGCTATATTTTATAAACTTTTATTATTTATAAAAACAAAAAAAAAATATTTAAAGTATATTAAGTTTATAATACTTTATTTTATATTATTTTAAATTATTAAAACTATAATAAATAACTTGCAATAATATATAAAAATTAAAAAATTACATTTTTTATTTAAGCTATAATAGTTGCTTAAATAAAAGCAAGCAATATATATAACTATAAATAATAAATGCTTTTTATATTAGCTTTTTTTTATATTACGCTAAATTTTATTTAATTAATTTTTTAAACTTTTTAGAATTTTTTTATAAAATATAATATATAATTTTTTAGCTATAAGCAATATATTAAAAAAAATAAAGTTTAATATTATTAAGCTTTATTATTACTACATAATAAGTTTTATGTTTATATTTTAGCGTTTTTAATTTATAACTTAGTTAAATTTAATATATTATTTTTTAATAAAGTTTAATTAAATTATATTTAAATAGTATTAAAAAGCATAAATTTTATATTATTTAAGCAAAAAATTATAGCTTTATAGTTTTAATAGTTAAAATATATAAGTTAAACAAAAAAATATACTTAAAACAAAAGCAAATTAATTAATATTAAGTTTTAAAACTATTATTAATATATAAATATTATAAAATATTTATTTATAATAATTATAGCAGTTTAACTTAATAACTATAAAGTGTTATATTAAATTATTTTTTATTTTTTTATTTTTTTTTATAAAAAAAAGTTTAATAATTATAAACTAAAAATATTATATTTTGCTTAGTTATTTTATTTTAATGTTATAAAATTAAAACTTGTAATAAAAATATTATAATTAAGCTTTATTTAATATATTATAGCTAAAAGTAAATTGTTATAAAATTAGCATAAAAGTGGCCTTTAAAGCAACTTAATGCTTTTATATATACTTTGCACCTTTTTTTTTGCTAGCTAAAGCTAAAGTTATATAATAACTTACTTAGCTTATTAAGCTTATAGTAATTTAAGGCTTACTAAGCTTATAGTAATTTAAAGCTTACTAAGCTTATAGTAATTTAATGCTTACTAAACTTATAATAATTTAAAAAAAATTACTATTTTTTTTACTTTTTTTTTGTTTATATAATTATGTATTTCTTATATTTAGTTATTTACTTAGTTTTAGTTTTTTAGCTATTAATTTTTTATAATTGCTAAGCATTAATATATTTATTACTTTTAATTTTTTAAAACCTTTATTAATGCATAATAGTAAAAGTACTTTAAAAACCTTTTTAATAAACTACTATTAAGGATTTTATTATTACTTATAAATTAAGACCTTAAAAGCAAACCTGTTATATTAATATATAATAAGTTTGTTATATTTTAATAGCTTTTTAATTAATAAAACTTAATATATAAAAATAAATACTAATATAAAGAGTTAAATAATAAATAATAAACTTTTAAAAATATACTAAAGAAATATTTAAAAAACAAAAATGCTAAATAGCATTATATAAATAAACTTTATTTAATAACTAATAAAAACTAGATTTAAGTTATATTACTAAAAACAAAAAGTTAAAAATTAAGTTTAAAGATTTTAAAAACTTTTAAAACTAGCAACGTATTAAAACAATAAACTTTAGTACTTTTACTAGCTATTTTTATTAAAAAAAAAGCAGTAATAAAAAAAAAAGTTAAGCAGCAATAATAAAAAAAAACTAACGTTAATATTAGTGCTACAAAATAAACTAGTTGTTTTAACTTAAAAAATAGCTTAAATACTAAGCGTTATAACTTTTAAACTAGCATAGATATTAGCTATAGTAATTAAAGCAGTAATAATAATTGCTATTATAACAATAAATTAAAGCTTTAAACAAGTAATTATATTATAATTAACGCTAATATTACTACTAGTAAACTTAATGCTTATTTTTATTATTATTATATTTAAAGTAATAACTTAAAATAAAAAATTTAACTTTTTATTATTACTATTGCTTTTATTATTAAAATTATTTATAATATTAAAAATGCTAAATATTAAAAGTTTTAAACTTATTGCTTTAAAGCTTTATAATAAATTTATAAATATAAAAGCTTTTTTAATTTATGCTAAACTTTATTTAAAATAGCACTTTATTATTATTATAAAAAAAAACTAAAAAGTAATAATTATTTTATAATTTTTATTAGAAAAAATACTAAAATAGTTTTAACTTATTTTAAAAGATTTTTTAAAAGCTAACAAGTTAACTAATTTTAAGCCAAAAACAAAAAAAATTTTTAAAAATTATATTAAGTTTAAAAATTAAATAAAAGCATTATTTAAAAACACTTAAAAAGCAAAACACGCAAAAAAAGCACTTTATTGCTTAAAACAAACAAAAATAGCAATAAATTATGTTATAAAATTTAAACAATTAGTAGTAATTTTAAAATTACTTAAGCTTATATTATTTTATTTATTTTATAGTAAACTTAAAACTTAAGTTTAAAATAAACTATGCAAAATAAATAAACTAGCAAAAATTAATATATATATTAATATAGCTATTATAATTAATTAATAATTATTTAACTAATACTTTAAAACTAAAAAAACTAAAAAAAACAAAAAAAAAAATACTTAAAAAAATATTAAACAAAGATTTAAGCAAATTAATAAAGTTTAAAAATAATAATCTTAAAATATATTTAAAGTTAAATGTTATAATTATAAAAAAAAAGAACATTTTTAAAAATAATACTAATTTAAAAAAAAAAACAGAAAAAAAAGCTATAAAAAAAAAGATTTTTTAACTTAAGAAAAAAATATAAGTTATAAAAGTTTAAAACAATAAAAAACAACAAAGCAATTTAAAAAATATGTTTTTAAAGCAAAAATATAAAGTTGCTGTTTTAAGTTAAAATAAAAATACTATACTAAACAAATTTAAATGCTTTATTTATATAAGTTAAAATAAACAAACATATAAATATTATTTAAAAGCTTTATAGTTATTAAAACAAATTATAAAAAAATATATTTGCTATATAAACAATTAAAGTTATTTAATATATAACTTAAAAAAATAGTTTAACTAAAAATAGCAAATAATAAAAAGTAATAAATTAACGCAGTTAATAAACTTATAAAACTATAAAAACTTTAAACTATTAAAGCTTAAAATATAGCTTAAAAAAAAGTTATATTTAAAAAAATAAAACTATAACTATAAATAATATAATTATTAAATTAATTATAAACTACTAAAATATTTAGTTACTAAATAAACTTAAAAAAATAAAACTTATAAAACTTTAAAGCAAAAATAAATAAAATTAAAAGCTATAAAAAATACTATAAAAAAAAAATTAATAAAAATAAACAAAGTATTTTTATAGCTTAAATTGCTTTAAATGTAATAAAATAAAAAAGCACTAATAGTTAATGCAAAAACTAATATATTTTAAAAATTAAAGCTAATAATTTAATTAATTGCTAAAAGTTATTACTATAATAAAACTATAATAAAAAACAATAATAATATTTTACGCTTAAAAAATCTAAAATATAATAAAGTATTATAAAATTGCTATATAATATATTATTGCTATTAATATTTACTTAATAAATTAAAAAATAATTAGTTTTTTAAACAAATTATAAAAACAAAAATATAAAACTTTTATAAATTAAAGTAGTTAGTTATAATTATAGTTTATTATAAAAATCTATAAAAATTTATAATATTTAAAAAGAATTTTAATTATATTTATAATACTATTTTAAAGAAATATAAAAATAATTACTATAAATATTATTAATTAATTAAAGCATAATTATATTAAAAAATAGTTGCTAAAAGCAAAAAAGCTTAAAAACTATAATTTAAAGCTTAACTAAAAGCAAAAATAAAACAAAGCGTAATAATATCTAGAATACAAAATAAAACAAGCATTTAAATATTTTATAAAAAAAAATTAAAAAACAAAATAAGCATTTATTAAAAAAGCAGCAAATAGCTAAAAAAACTAAAGCTTTACGTAAAGTTTAATATAATAATTAGCAAAACTAATTTAAAGTTAAACTTATATATTAAAAAAAAAAATATAACATTTTAATTAACTTAAAAGCATAAGCTAATATAATTTTACTTAAAGTAGCAAAATAAAATAAAATTTCTTAAAAATATAAGCAAAAATCTTAAAAAATTAAAAGATTTAATAAAAGTACTTTTAGTTATAATAATAGTTATATACTTAAAAAAACCAAACTTTTTAATATATTTATATAAAAACATAAAAAATAAATTATATTAAATATTGCTAATATATTTAATTATAACATTATTTTAAAAATATTATAGCTAAAAATTAGTAACTTTTTAATTTAATAAAAAGCAAAAATTATTAATTAAGAAAGTAAAAAACAAAGCAAAAAAATTAAAAAAATCGCAAAAAAAATCTTAAACAAAATACTAAAAATATATTATAGATTTTATAAACTATTTAAAAAAAAAAAAAAAAAAAATTCTTAAATATAGCTTATAAAATTATTACATTTTTATTAAGAAAAAATGTTAACTAAAGCTTTATTAAATATACTATATAAGCTTAAACAAAATAAACGCTTTATAAAAATACATTTAAAAAAATTTAACAAAAGAATTTTTAAGAAAATCTTAGTTATTTGCTAAATATTTTATAGTGCTAATACTTAAAATAAAAAATAAAAAACAACTAATTAATAAAAAAGAAAAACTAGTATAGCAAATAATAGTTAATTATTAATTATTAAATATAATTATTATTATAAATAAATTCTTTTTTATTTTATTAATAACTATAAAAAAAAACATTAGTTAAGCAAAATAGTTTATAGTAATTAATATTTTAAATAAATATTATATTATTAAAATAGTTAAAAAAAAAAAATAAAAAACTGCTATATAAACAATATATAAACTATATAAATATATAGTTATGCTATAAAAACTATAAAACGTATTAGCTAGCTTTTAATATATAATAATAATAATTTTATAGAAGTTTTTAAATAAGTTTATGTTTATTTATTTAAATAATATTTTAATTTATTTTAAAACACTAAAAAAACATAAAAAACATATAACTTAAGTATTAAAAACACTTAAACAAGCAAAATTACAACTTAATACAAAAAAGTATATATAGCATACATAAAAAATTAATTTTTTAAGATTTATAATTACTTTAAAATAAATATAGATTTAATAATTAAAAATTAATATAATATAAAACTAAAAAATATTTAACTTAGCTATTATTATAAATATATAATAAGCATTAAGATTTTTAAACTATGTTTAAATGTTAATTTAAAACTTTAAAAAAATAACATTTTATTTTATAAAGTATACAAAAAAGAAATATAAAAAAAATCCTTTTTAATTTTAAAGAAAGCTTAAAAAGCTTTTAAAGAATTAAAACTAAAAGTTATTTTTGACTTTATAGTTAAACTACTTAATTTATAAAAAAAAAAAAGCTAAAAATAAATACTTTAAATAATATAATTGCAGAAGTTTTAAAACAACTAAAAAACAACAAAAAATAGCACTTAATAGCTTATTATTTTAAAGCACTATAAAATATAGCATTATAATACTTTATATATAACAAAAAACTGCTTGTAATTATTATAGCACTTAAAAAGTAAAAACTGTTTTTTATAAAAACTATAAAGCTAATTAAAATTTATTTAAATTATTAAAACTTAATAAAATTTATAACTATATAAAAAATTACTAAACAACATAAAAATTAAATAGTTTTTTTTTTTAAGTTTAACTTTAAAATATGTTATATTAAAAAAAAAGAAAACATTTAAGCAAACATATTTAGTTAACAAAGTTAAAAAAGATTTAAAGTTTTAAAAAAAAACATTTAAGTATTATATTCTTAAAGAAATAAAAGCTTAAAAATTAAAGTTATACTTAAAAACTTTATAAATATATAGCTATAATAAACTTATAACTTAAAAAAGTTAGCATAATTATAAAAACACAAAAGATTAAAAAATAACAAGCTAATATAAAAATATAAGGTTTATTTACTAAAATCTTTATAAAACAAGTTTATTAAAAAATTTTACGAATATTTATTATATAAACATTAAAAAACAACAAAAATAATTAAATAATTATAAAAAAAATACGATTTTTTAAAACTATAAAACATAGTTAAATTTATTATAAAAAAGTGCAATATTTATAATAAAGCTAAAATAGCTTAATATAAGCTTTATAAACTGCTATAATTTATATAAATACTTAAATAAACATAGCATACTATTGCTTAAAATTTTATTATAATATTATTTTTATTAATTAATTTAGTTATAAAAGTATAATGTAATAAAATATAAGTTATTATTAATAAACTTATTAAATATGCTTACTTTTTATTATTTAAAGAAAATATAACAGCTAAATAACTTATATATGCTTTTATATGCTAATATTTAAATAAGCATAAGCTACTAAAAAGAATTATTTTAAACTAAAATAAATTATTTACTTTTAAGTTTAAAACTAGCTTTTTTAAACTTATTAGTATTAAACTAAAGTTTTTAATTGCTTATTATTTATAAATAAATAAACAAACAAAAAAACTAAATTAAATACTAAAATAATATTTATAAAGTTATATTAACTACTAATAAAATAATTAAATAAAACTATTATTAATAGCATAAATTTTATATAATATATTAATAAACGAAAATATAAATATATTTTTGCATAAAGCTATTTATAAACAGCAAACAACTATTAAAAAACAAAAAAAAACATTAATAAAAATACTTGCTATTTTAATTATAGCACTTTAAGCAAAAACTATTGCAACAAAAATTAAAACGTTATAAGTTAAACTATAATTATGCTTTTAATTTTTATAACAATAAATATTAATATATTATAACAAAAAACGAACTAAAAAACTAACCTTTAAAAAAAAAAACAAAGTTTACTTGCTATAATAAAAATAAAATGCAAACATTAATATTTTTTAAATTAAAACAAAACAACTAAGCAATAAATTAAAATTTAAAAAATTTAGCTCTTTTAAAATTAAAGAAGTTATTTTACTTACTAACTATAAATTATTATTACTAAAAAATGTGCAAATTTACTTTATTTTTTACATTTTTTTATTAAAACTAGCATTTATTAAAATATTTATTAAAACATAACTAAAAATAAAAACAAATTAAAACGTTTATAAAATTAAAAGTATACTAAATTTCTATTAAAATAATAATAATTTAAAGTATTTTATTAAATAAAAAAAATATTTATATGTTAATAATATTTAAAAACTTAAAAAATACTTAAAAACTACTAAAGTAGTTATAAGTTAGTTTTATTATTAATATTTTAACTGCTTAAAACTAGAAAAAAAAAGTTAACCTTAAAAAAAGCGCTTAAAAAATCTTAATTAAACTTAAATAAAGCAGCTTGCGTTATTTTAGCTTACTTTTTTTGTTATTTTTGCTTTTTTATTAGCGCTTTTTGTTTTTTTTTAATATGCTTTATTTTGTTTAGTTTATTTAAGAACTAAAGCTTTTGCTAAACTATTTTAATACTTTTTGCTTTTAAAAAACGTTTTTATGTATAAAGCTAAGCTAACTTGCTTAAAACAAAGTTAAAGCTATTTTAAGCTTGTTTTAATTCTTTTTAAACTAAAAATAACTATTATTTTGCTTGCTTTTTTTTTTTTTTAAAACAATAGTGTTTAAAAACTATATTATTAATTAAGTTAATTAAAACTTCTAATTTATTGCAGAAATAATTAGCACGTATACATTTAAAACAACAAAATATATTATTTGTTGTTTTATATGTTAATAACTAATTAAAGCAGCAAAAACAAAGCATAACTTTATAGCTAGTAAAATTAATAAAAAAAGCAAAAACAAGTTTTTGCTTTGTTTTAAATAAGCAGTTAGTTTTTTTAATGCGCTTTAATATTATAACATATAAAAAAAAAAAAAAAAAAAAATACTTACGGAAAATTGTTAAAACAATAATTTTAGAAAAAAAGAAATAATATTACAAAATTAGCACAAAAATAGCCTTTAAAGCAGCTTAATATTTCTATATATACTTTGTATTTTTTTTTTTGCTAGCTAAAACTAAAGTTATATAATAACTTATTTAGCTTACTAAACTTACAGTAATTTAAAGCTTATTAAGCTTATAATAATTTAAAGCTTATTAAGCTTATAATAATTTAATGCTTATTAAACTTGCAGTAATTTAAAAAAAATTACTACTTTTTTTACCTTTTTTTTGTGTATATAATTATGCATTTCCTATATTTAGTTATTTATTTAGTTCTAGTTTTTTAGCTATTAATTTTTTATAACTACTAAGCATTAATATACTTATTACTTTTAATTTCTTAAGACCCCTATTAATGCACAGTAATAAAAGTACCCTAAAAACCTCCTTAACGAACCACTATTAAGGATTTTATTATTACTTACAAATTAAGACTTTAAAAGCAAACCCGTTATATTAATATATAACAGGTTTATTACATAAATAAAAAGCTATTAATTTAGCTTTAAAGCATATTAATAATGCTTTTATAATTAATATAAAAAATAATCAAGATTTTATGTAAAATGTTTTTATTATATTTAATTAATTAGCTATTATAAGTTTTTATATTGCTTTAATTTATAGTAATATAAAACAGTTTTTTTAAATATATTAAAATAAGCAATATACTTTTTTTTTTATTAACTAAAATATTATTAAATATGCTTACAAAATATATATTAATAGCAACACTAAAAAATATATTAATAGCTATACTATGTTATATAATCTTTTTAATGCGCTAAATTTATTAATAAAAAAAAAGCAATAATTTATTAATATTAAAATTAATAAGTTTAATATTAAGGTTATTTAATTAACTAAAGTTTTAATATAATAAAACATATTAAGTTTAGCTAATAAAAATAAGCTATTTATTAAAAGTAATAAAAAATAGCAGTTATATATTTTTAATTATAAAAAAGCAAAAAAAAAAAAAAAAAACTAAAAAACTATAACTAAATATAAATTAATATAAAGTATTATATACGTTTTATTTTTTTTGCTTTTTTTTTAGCTTTTTAAAACTATTATTTGCTAGTAATGTTTTATTATGCTTTAATAGTTTAAATTATATTAGTAAATCTATAGCTAGTAATATATTTATATATATAAAAAAAGCACTTAAAAGTAATATAACTATAGTTAGTTTTATTAAAAATAATAAAACAAAAGTTATAGCTATTATTAAACATAAAGCTAATTAGCTTAATTATATATTAAATGTTTAATAAATATTTAACTATTGCTTTATTTATATTTTTAATATTAATTTTAAAGTTAAACAAAGTATATTTTTAGTAGCATTTTTAATTTATGCTTCGTTTATAAAATGCTTAATATATTTATTAAAAGCATACTAATATATTATAAAAAGCTTAGCATATAAAATATAGCTATATTTTTTTTATTTATTTTATTTAAATATTTTTATAGCATTATAAACTAAAAAAAATGGGAATTAATACAGATATATGAGAAATTAATACAGACATATGGCCTTATAGACACATAATGGGCTTGTTTTTTAAATAACTTCACAACTACTTATCGCACCACAATGCAACCGGAGTCGTTAGAAAGCTAATTGCGAGAAGAATCCAGAAATGCAAACGGTTTGTTCGTACGACTTACGGTCGCAGAGATATTCATGTTCTATGCTTATATAGAAGGTCACTTTTTGGTTTATTAGCATATTTTCTTCAACTGTGAATATTTCAGCGACCGTTAATTATATAAACAAACCGTTTGCATTTCTGGATTCCTTTCGCAATTAGCTTCCAAAAAATATGTTTTAAGTTGCAGTGCAACCAGTGGTTAGAAATTTATTTGTTATATGTTTGTAAGCATTATATGTTTATATTAATTTTTTATGTATTTATATTAATTCCCAAAAAAATATAATATTTATATTAATTATTTTATTAAACATAATAGCAATATACTATTAAACTTTTTTTAGCATAAAATATTTTATTATGTTATTAATAGTAAAATTTAAGTATTAATATAAGTTTGCAAAATATTTTATGTAAAATTTTTAAAGCTTTTGCTATAAAAACTAAAAAATAGTTTTTTTTTAAAGCATAAACTACTAATATATTTTTAGCAGCAATTTTAATAATTAGCTAAAGTTATAATAATATAAATTATAGTATATTTTTTATTATATATTTTTTTGCTTTTTAATATTTTTATTATTTAGCTATTATAAAAACTATAAAATATATTTTTTAAAGCATTTTATATTTATAAATTTATATATGCTTAATTAAATAATTTACAGCTTATTTTTAAACTTTAGTTTAGCTTTAGTTTATTTAATAAGCTTAATTAGCTTAAACTATTTTAATTTAAAGTTAATTATTAAACTATTTTTATTTTTAAGCTTATTAATTATAATTAATTAGTATTTTAATAGTACAAACTATATATAATTAAACGTTAAGCTTTTTAATGTATTATTGCTTATATTTATTATAAAATATAAATTATTTCGATTGTTTTTTAATAGCTTTTTTTTACGCTTTAGTTTAAAAAGCTTAACTTTTTGCGCTTTTAATAAATTAAAATACTAATAAAAAGCAAAAAAAAATGCTGTTTTTTATGTTATATTATTTTAAATAGTTTAGCTAAACTTTTATAACAAGTTTAAAAAGTTTTTAAAAATAATAAAGCTAACCTAAATAATATATATTATATTATAAATATTTATTTTTATTTTAAAAGCTATAATAGTAAACATAATTTAACAAAAAAAGTTTAGCTTTATAAACTTATTATATAACTACTATTAATTATTAAAACATATATTTATATTATATTTTTAAATAAAGCGCTTTATTTTAATTAAAGTAAACTTTAATTTTTAAAGCTATATTATTAAAAAATAACATATAATAATAAGCTTTTTTTATTATTTATAAAAACAATAGTTTTAAAAATTAAATATGCTATATTATGCTATATTTTATTAATTAAAAAACTTAATTACTAGTAATTTTTTATAATAATACTTTTTTTTATAAAATAAATAATAAAAAGGATATTAAGCTAATTAATTAAAGCATAAATAAATTATAGTTTTTTTTAAATAAATATTTTATTATTAAAATTTAGCTTTAAATAATATAAACTTTTAAGCGTTTAAACTTAATATAGCAATATAGCTAAACTATAATATATTTTATAAAACTAATACTTTTATATAATATATATTAAAATATATAATTTAAAAATTTTTTTATTAATAAATTATATAAAGTTTATTAATAGCTATAAACGCAATTTTTTAATTAAATAAAAAGTTATAAAACAAATTAATAAAATGTTTTTAAATAGCTTATTTACGCTTAAAAATAATATATATAAAACGTTTTATAGCTAATTTAGCTTATATAATATTATTTTATTAAATAATAAAAACATATTTTTATAATTATTTATATAATATTAATTAACTTTTATTATATTATTTATTATTAATAATAAATAAATATTAAAAATTTAAGCAATTAAGTTAAACTAATTATAT